>JAQZBX010017000.1:0-25084 GCA_029593785.1 Cabassous unicinctus
GACAATTAAAAAAAAAAAAAAAGAATAGGTGGACAAACTTTCAAACTCATTTCATTAGGCCTGTATTATGATTTCAAAACCAGTGAGCCAGGGGTTTTATCCAAGAAAAGAAAAAACTACAGATTAATATCCCTTACAAAAATAAAATTCTTAACAAAATACTAGCAAATGGAGTCCCACAAAATAGAAAATGTATAAGGCAGATGAACAAGGGGTAGATGGTGTTGGAATAGGCAGGCAGGGCTCAACTCTCTCACAAAAACAATGGAGAAAGGGCCAAAAGCTGTCCGAGGGACCAGATTTGGGGTCAGCAGAACAGGACAGTCCTGCACAACTCTCAGGAGGGTGAGAGACAGAGAGACAAAGAACCCAAAACAACAAACATGAGTTACCAAACCCCTGAGGTGGCCAGGAAGGGCTCCCACCCCGCACCCTCAAGACATTAAGCCTGGATAAAACCCCTGGCTCACCGCAGCCAACTGAAAGGGGAACAGACACCTTCCTCCCTGTCAGCTGTTACAAGGGAGGATGAGTCACAGGGCTTTTCTTCAGTGAATTCAGTCAGCAGAGGCCTCTTTGAATCTCAGCTTTAGCCAGACCAGAAACACAGGAAAGTGGAAGTTGAAAGAAACACCTCCGTAGAAGGGTTCTTCAAGCTAATCCCAGACCAAGTCGAAGAAAAGAAACAGTAAAGATCAGAGCATAAATAAATGAAATCAAGAAAATAAAAAACACAAAAAAAAAACAACAGAATCAACAAAGCCAAAAGTTGGTTCTTTGAGAAGATCAACAAAATCGACAAACCCTTAGTTAGACTGACAAAGAAAAAAAAAAAGAGATGATGCAAATAAATAAAATCAGAAATGAGAGGGGGGACATTACCACTGACCCTGCAGAAATAAAAGAGCTCATAAGAGGATATTATGAATAATTATATCATAAAAAAAAACTTTAAAAGATAGGAATAGAAGAAAGCTTTCTCAATATGGTAAAGTGCATATATGAAAAACCTACATCTAGCATTGTACTCAATGGTGAAAGACTGAAAGCTTTTCCACTGAGATCAGGAACAAGAAAGGATACCCACTGTCACCACTGTTTTCATTTGTTTGTTTTGTTTTTAGAATGTACCAGGGATCGAACCTGGGCCCTCGTACATGGGAAGCAGGCGCTCAACCACTTGAGATATATACACTTCTCCACTGTCACCACTGTTATTCAGCATTGTGCTAGAGGTTCTAGCTAGAGCAACTAGGCTAGATAAAGAAATGAAAGACACCCAAATAGGAAAAGAAGTAAAACTTTCACTTTTCACTGACAATATGATCCTATATCTAGAAAATCCTTAAAAATCCACAAAAAAGCTACTAGAAAATAGATGAATTCACCAAAGTGATGGCATACAAGATTAATATGAAAACATCAATAGCTTTTCTATACACTACTGATGAGCAAACTGAGGAGGAAATCAGGAAAAAAAATCCATGTATACTACCAACTAAAAGAATCAAATATTTAGGAATAAATTTTACCAAGGACATGAAAGACCTGTATTCTGAAAACTACAAAACATTGTTAAAAGAAACTTGAAGACGACAAATAAATGGAAGGGCATTCTGTGTTCATGGACTGGAAGACTAAATATCATTAAGATGTCAATTCTACCCAAACTGATTTACAGATTCAATGCAATCCCAATCAAAATTCCAAGAGCCTTTCTTTTTTTTTTCCCCCAGAAATGGAAAAGCCAATTATCAAATTTATTTGGAAGGGTCAGGGGCACCAAATAGCCAAAAATGTCTTAAAAAAAGAACAAAGTTGGAGGACTCTCACTTCCTGACTTTAAAGCATATTACTTAGCTACAGTGGTAAAAACAGCATGATACTGGCATAAAGACAGACACATTGAGCAACGGAACCAAATCGAGAACTCAGAAATAGACCCTCACGTCTACAGTCAAATGATTTTTGACAAGGCTGTCAAGCCCTCCCAGCTGGGCCAGAATAGTCTATTCAACAAATGGTTCTGGGAGAACTGAATATCCATATCCAAAAGAAAGAGGACCCTTATGTCATACCTTATACAAAAATTAACTCAAAATGGATCAAGGACCTAAATATAAAAGCAATAACCATAAAACTACTAGAAGAAAATGTAGGGAAACATCTTAAAGACCCCGTGGTAGGTGGAGGTTTCTTGGATCTTACCCCAAAGCACAAGCAACAACAAAAAACAGATAAATGGGACTTCCTCAAAATTAAACACTTTTGTACCTCAAAGGACTTTGTCAAAAGGATGAAAAAGCAATGGGAGAAGATATTTGGAAATCATATATCTGACAAGCGTTTAATATCCATGATATATAAAGAGATGCTACAACTCAACAATAAAAAGAAAAACAACCCAATTAAAGAAAGGTCAAAAGACTTGAATAGACATTTGTCCAAAGGAGAAATACAAATGGTGAAAAAACACACAAAAAAATGTTCAACATCACTAGCAATTAGTGAAATGCAAATCAAAATTACAATGAGATATCATTTCATACCTATTAGAATGGCCACTATAAAAAAGTTGGAAAACTGGTGAAAGCTTGAACTAGGGATAGAGTCATCTGTAGAAAATAGTAGAAACCATGTGGTTGATAAAACTGTCCTTTCTCACTGTCACTTTTTAATTCACAGAACTATAAAGATTTAGTCAAACATGAAAGTGAATGACTTCAATGTTTAAAAAGGTCAGCTTTTCCATCAGGTCTAAGTGACAAGAACTGAACTTAAGAACATATTTTTTCTAGATTTATTTCTCCAAACTCAGATATCTCACCTGGTTTAATTTTTCAGTGTGATTCAGCGTTGAAGTCTCCATTACATTTGACTTGGAAGTCTTTTCCACATTCAATATTTGCTTAGGTGGTTCCATGTTTGAAGAGGGTTCTGAAAAGTGTGCCTTTGCTACTGGGGAGCCTGTGGAGTATGACCCTTGTTTCATTCGAAATGGCTGGGCAAAATTTTTACCTTTTGCAAATAGAAGAAGAAAGAAAATGTGTAACTAGAAACTTCTAGTTTATTTTCTCTTGGCAATACATAGAGACTACTGTGAGCTACCTGTCCTTACTCAGAACTGAAAACTAAGGAAAGTAAGCTTACATTTTCCTTTTAAGGCAATAAAATGTGCATACAATTTAAGAAATGAGTCATCTATGGAAGAAAACCAAGATATCATAAGTGTGTTACTGAAAAGGTTAGGGCTATCTAAAACTCCACTTAAAGTCACCTGAATATAATTACAGAGAGACAGGATTCAACAGGTAAAAATCTACTTACCTATTGTTTAGGAGACCAAAACAGCTCTAAGTAAGGAGAACTGGATAACCACCCAGTTGTATATGGGAGGAAATCAAAAGGCTACAAATAAAGAATATTATTCTAAAGGATAAACATTATTTTCCAAGACTTGTAAGAAAGGAGACTACTACTGGAGAGGTGTACTCTGTTGTACATGAAAGACCTATCACTGGGCCTCACCAGAGCCTGGCTCTTTCCTTAGCTAAGTGCATGCTCACCAAAGGAAAAAAAAAAAAAAAAAAAGACTATTATTTGCAAGATATCCTGATGACAGGAAGAAAGAGCCATGGATGGGGAACATGAACAATCTAAGCACTGGGGAGGAACATTCACCCCCAATGAATAAGTTGGCAAAACGCAGTATACAACTCCACCTGTTGTACGCTTGATAGCACAAGTGAGTGTCCCAAAGTTTGAGCATGCCAAGAATACTGATAAGGTTGAGGGCCAGGCTCTAAATGCTCACTGGCCCCAGAGCCTTCCCTGACCAGAGCATGCGAATCCCTAGCATATTCTAAACAAACTACATCACCCACCACACTTTAAATATTGGTTTGTAAACTCTTGACTCATTATCATGGTTCGCCTACATTAATTTAAATGTTGATTGTGGAGAAAAAGAAAATCCCTTATCTAGGCATTAGAATTCTTCCAAACAGGCTCCCTTTCTGCTCAATGTATAGACTCTATACTGTAGAGATCATACAATCGACCACATTTGTCCTTAAGTCTTTGAGAGAGGCAGCAATGGGGTAGAAAAGCATTGGATGAGCAGTCCATTAGCTGGGTATTGTGACTTTGGAAATGTCATTTAACTTTCCTGAGCTTTGGTTTTCTTGCCTGTAAAATGGGGTTACTCACCCTGCCTATCTATGGTATGGTAATGAGAATCCAAGGTAAAACGCTATACAAATAAAGTGACTATTCTATGCAAATTACTTCAGCACCTCCTAGGATATTCCCATTGATATTACAAAGAGGAGGGGCTAATACTACTAACTGGTATTACTTTTTCTTTAAAACTTCATTTTCCATGTTATGTCTTCTTTACATGAATATACATAACTAATGTTCATTTGCAGTGTTATAGAGAAAGCTGATCTTGTGTTTTTATAATAATAGTTACCATTTACTGTGGGTTTACTAAACACCAGGCATCAAGCTAGGCACTCTGCAGACCTCATATCATTTAATCCTCAGCACAATCCCAAAAGGCAAGTATTACTATTCCTATTGTAGAGATGAGGAAACTAAAGCCTAACCAGATTAAGTAACTTGCCTGAGATCACTCAGCTAGCAAGTGGTAAAGCCAGGATTCAACTTCAGACAGTGTGACTCCAAACATGTGGTGCTTAGCCACTACTTGTGTCTCTGCATGGGCCACAGAAAAATACAGTACTGTTCCAAAATTCGCTGATCCACAGTACAGTTACTAATGTTAGAATGCTTACCTGCTGGCCATCCTTTCTGCTTTTCCTCTGATACGCTCTTCTTTAGCATCAACAAAGAACCTGCTCTGGTCTGCTCTACAGAAATGACATCTGAAGCTGCATTTAGCACTTCAAACATAGAGAGGAATCCATATTGCACATACTGGAATGATCGTCCAAATCGCTTGGCAAAAGCCTTTTCAAAATCAGAAAGGAGAACAGGAGACAACGCCAAGAGGTCTTTCAATTCACTCTTCACAAAAGCTGGAAGAATAGGGGGCACCCTTCCTCTGTAAGGTACTCGCCGTCGAGAGTTTGGCCCAGAACAAACACTGGCCCTTCCCTTCTGCATGGAGTTTCGAACCTTATGGCTACTCCTCTGTTTTGCAACTAAACTTGCTATTCCTTTGGTGGATTCATCAGGAATGGCTAAGGAGACAGTGAAAAAAGAAATCATATTTAGGCTTACTCCCTTCTTTATCTTTTGTATCTGTGCAATACAGACACTTTTTAAACTCTCCAAGGTCTTTATCTGGGTAGCACAATAAACACGAACCCTTGGTTCCTCCAATTCTTGCATTTGGACAGTGGTTTGTTAGCTCCTCTACTAGAGGCTGAAAAGAAATGTATCATCATTACTGCTCATTGACTCCTGAAAGGTTTGAAACTCAGGATGAACAATAAACTCCCTCCAGTGTTTTCTTGATTTTATAATTTAAAACATGATTTTATAATTAGAAATTCCCATGCTCTGTTTTTTCCAACATAAGCTGCCATAACCTGAAATCATGTGCAAAATGTAGTGTTTGTGAATGCACATTTTTCTGGGGAAAGGTTTCTTCATTTTACAGAGGCTCTAACTTTGCTCAGAACCTCAAAGGCATCTATGACCCTCTCCCAAAATTAAAATCCACTCCCTGGAACAATGCAAAGCTAGAATAATTCTTTACTAAGTGATTATTTTTATTACAAGGGTTATAGACCTTCAAAATCCTCTGCCTACCTTTCAGTATAACAGTACCATCCCCACAGGGGCAGACACTAACAACATCAGGCATGTCCAACACCAGCTCCATGGTGGACCGGTACCCAAGGATTCGCAGCGGTAGATGGTTGCCAACCATTAAAATGTATTCCTTTTCCAACTGCTGTGGGGTCAAACCATCTTTGGTGGAAATGAGAAGTGACCTTATTTCTTTCCTCAGGCATTCCTGTATTCGCTCTTGTTCAGACATTGCGCCCTGTCGGGTTTAAGACAGAAACAGCACTCGTGAGGAAAAGCCGTCAAATCCAAGATGAAAAATGTTTAAACCACCGGCAGTGGAGTACAAACTGGGCTGTGAGTTTTAACGGTGGTTAATGCAATACTGGCTCTGAGCACCGCACACACCCCTCCCCCCAACCCTACACACAATTCAAATCTCAACCTGTGTTGATATTACCACGTGTGTCTCAAGAGATCACGGCCCCTGGCTTCTTTTATTAGTTTGCTGAAGCGTTAACTCAGGTTAGTTTGGGGTCTTATTCTACACTGCAAACTCCGTATCTGAATCTCTGTCGACTCTTCGGGAATCAAGAAAATGGAAACTGAGGCAAGCGCTAAACTGCCTCCGCAATGCTAAGGAAGGAGAGGGCTCCACGTAACGCTCCCACCTGCAGACCTCGCCACCCCAAACCGACGGGTAGCCTCCCCGCTTCCTCTTACCTGAAGGCAACCATCCCATCCACACCCGCTCCTGCCCACTTCCCCGGCGAGGCTCTTCCCCGCCCCGGCCACCAACGTACCACGGCCCCAGGCGGGAGTGGGGCCCCGGGGGCTGCCCACGATCTGGAGTGGGAAAGGAAGGCAGAAGGGAGGCAGAGGGACACCCCTGTGCGGCCCAGCGCTGCCCGGCTGCCCTCCTCACCCGTCTCGCCCCCCGGCGCGGGCGATGCCGTTGCCGCCCGGGTAGAATCAAGGGCGCACTCCCCGCCAGGCGCCAAGAAATAGCAGCTGCGACGGCGGCCCAGCGCGCCTGCGCATGGGTGCCCGAGGGCCCGCGGCCCGGGCGGGAGGCGCCGCGTTCCACCCCGAGTGCGCGTGGCGGGTGGGACGGTTGGGCGGACTGGCCGCTGGGGGGCCCAGTCTGGCGTGTGCCCAGAATGGCCGAGCTCCTACGCCGGGCCCCCAGGCGGCATGGGCCGCCTTCCGGGATGGCCCGTGCCTACTTCTCTCTACATGGTTCGAAGTCGCGAGGCGGGGCCGCGGCGCGTGGTTCTCTTCAACTACCTCCCAGAGGGCCGAGGCAGAGGGCGGTCCCAGGCGTGAAGGCGGGCGGCCTGGAGGAGGCCGAGGCCGCGTGGTTCCTAACCCGGGAGTGCATCAGAATCACCTGGGGAGCTGAAGGGGGAGAAGCTGCCCAAGTCTGATCAGCAGAGGTTCTGATACCGTAGGTCTAGGTTAGTTTTGGGAAAATTACAGGCAATGTTGATGCTAGGTTGTGAATCACTGCAAAACTAAGGACAACTTAGGCTCCGGGAAGGGAGAAATGGGTAGGACGAGGGGGGCTTCTTGAACTAGTGGAGAATTAGTGAGGCTAGAGCTAAAGAAGTTGGGGGGTGGGGCGGGCTAAAGAAGAGGACACATTTGGATGTATATGTTGGATACATCCAAATATATCCTCAAATTATTTACCAAATGTATAGGTGGAATGACCGGATCTAAAGGTCCTTGAAAACCAGAAAACTGTAGTTTAAGAGGTATAGAATAAATAACAAAAAGGGCCACCAGTGAGCCAGGAATATTGAGGAATACTTGAAAGACAGAAAATAGAATTTATGGGCTGAATAGCAGAATGGATGGGGCTGAATAGCAAACTAACAAAAAGGAAAGGTATGAGGCATGGAGAATGGATCCCAATATTCCAACTTTTGAATGGCAGAAGTTATAGAAAGAAGCAACAGAAAGAATGATGGCAGGGGACTAAAATGAAGAAAATGTCCCAGATCTGAAGAATGACACAGTCCTTATATTGAAAGGATCCACTGAATCCTCAGAAGAACTAATAATAATAAAAAAAAAAAAAAGACCCTGTCCTAAACAAAGCCTAGGAGAAAAGGAATCAAGAGATTTTTACATGGAGAAAAACGGGTTAGATTAGCATTGACTTTCTCAATGGAGTAATATCTTCAAAGCTAAACCTGGAATTCTTTACCCAGCTCAATCAGCATGCAATTGGGGAAAATGTAAAGACATTTTCAGACATGCAAGGATTCAGAAAGTTTATCATCTCATTGAATGACTCCTTCAAAATGAACAATGAACAACAAAAAAAGAGGTTATCCCAGATTTTTATCCCCAATTATCTGAGATAATAATAGGTAACAGATATTGAGCACTTACTATGTGTTCTTTACCTAGACTATCTAATTTTCTTCCCAATATTCTAAAAAACGTACAATTATGATTCTTTTTAAAGTGAAGAAATTGATGATATAAATGTGAATGAAGACAGGAAAGAATAAAAACAATTCTTTCTAAAAAGTTATTGATGCATAATATAAAAAAAGAAAAAAAGATTTTTAAAAAGATATTTTGAAGCTAAATTCCAGATCAATAACTACAAAGAGGTGCCGAGGGCTGTTTGAGATTGCTTTAATAAGGAGACCCCTGTTGGAAGAGTAGCTACAATTAGAGTCACCTCATGAATGGGTTCACAAAAATGCACTGTAATTCTCCAAGACCCAAGAATTTTTTTTTTTGTATGTGTGGTAGCCAACCTGTGAAGTGAAGGGGATTGGGGTGGTATCTTTCACACATTTGATGGTGAAATGTGTGGGATGTGGAATTCTCTGGAGATGTGGAATGCTTTCAGTATACTATTTTGGCATTCCACTTGGCAGAATAGCCCTTTCTCCATGAGTGAGAATGCCAATATGGGAATTCCCTGAAGTGCAGAGATTAGCTATTCCAGCTATTCACTTGGCAGCTGGGAATATAACAATAGGATGAATTTACAGTTCCACTAGCCTTACCTAAAGATGAACTTGACAAGAATTCAGTTAATTTATCCCTAACCCCTATATGGTCATAATGTTGATGGCAAACAGTGACATGTGGGGTCCCCAAAAATCAGTGTTAGCTTGGAGTTAGTGATAGTCACTAAAGGTTTGGGCTTTTCCTTTTCTCCAGTGTAGTTTTCTATAAAGGATACAAGGCCTTTGGGGAAAAGCTGGGAGGAAGGTTTACCGTATTTTGGTATAATATTTCAGCAGCATCCTTCTTCTAGGACTCTTGGCCAATGCTCAGGAAAGTCTGTGATCTGATTTAGTTGTGGCAATAGTGTGACAAGTCCCGTCTCTCACTCATGGGAGGCCTCTGTTCCCCAGACCTAGAACTGTGTCTTGTTGGTAGGTTTGTTTTTGTTACAACAAATCAAAAAGACTTAGTGGGTTGCCAGCTCAGTTCATTCCTTGGGATCCTGTAGTTAATTAACCACAGCCAGAGAACTCTGTGGGTCAGGCCAATTTGTTTTCCACCCTGCTGCCTATTATGTCCAGAGCCCACTTTTCTTCTGGTAATGAACTGCCTCCACCTGGATCCTCCTGTCCCTGCTTGTGTCTGGGAGTGTATTTCAATTGCAGCTGCTCCTGTTAGAATTTGTCTTAGAAAACAGCCAGTAAAGAGGTTTTTTTGTTTGTTTATTTTTTAAACCTTCTGGACCTTCCATTATTAATATATGCCTTATGACAAGGTTGAGGGGAGAAACTTTTGAAAAACATGGTGGGGGATAGGGTGATTTAGAAGCACATGATAGCGCCTGCCTCCTAAAGTGCTTTACCTTAGGCACAATTTGGGGGTATTTGATACCATCGTTTGATCCCATTTCCCAAAGCAATTACTCCAAGCCTGTGTCGTCCTTACACGTTCTGTCCCACTCCCAGAAAATGACTTTGCTCAGCCTCCCATAGAAGATGGAGGCTTGCCCATATAAACCCCCCTCAACTTCCCACCCAGCTCTCCAAACTGCCACCCCTCACATCTTTACTCCTGGTCTCAAAGGTGAGAGGCACATCCATGCTACTCTTGATTCTACAGCCCCAACTTCTCTGTGGCGGTAACCTTACCCTTTGCTTATTCTTATGTAGTCCTGTATATTCAACATCTTTTTACAGATTCCTTCCCTGTAATATAAAATCATGCTTTGGTCCCCTTTGTCTTACATATACCCAGAGAAAGACGGTGGGGTGGAGGGACATTTCTATTGACTTTACATATAGCTATTGACTTTCCTTCACGGTCAAATCCCTTGAATAAACAGTCCCTGCTCATTTTCTCCACTTTTTCATCTACCATTCACTACTCAATCCAAAACAATCAGCTTGCTACACTGGACACCTCTCAGATTTCACCCAAATCACCAATTGCCCTCTTTTTTAAAAATTTTTTATACTTTTTAATTTTTTTAAAAGATACTTAGATTATATAAATGTTAAATAAAAAATATAGGGATTCCCATATGCCCCACTCCCTTCCCCTCCCACATTTTCCCACATTAACAGCATCATTCATTAGTGTGGTACATTTGTTACAATTGATGAACTCATTTTGGAGCATTGCCACTAAGTGTGGATTATAGTTTACATTGACGTTTACACTCTTTCCCCCACAATTTTGTAAGTTATGACAAGATATATAATGGCCTGTATCTGTCATTACAGTGTTATTCAGGACAATTCCCAAGTCCCAAAAAATGCCCCCATGTTACACTATTTTTCCCTCTCCCTCCCCTCAGAACCACCAGTGGCCACTGCCCCAACATCAATGCTGAAAATTCTTCCATTGCTAGACTCTCAATAAATATATAGTAAAATAACTGTAAGTCTACTCTAGTCCATTGTTCATTCCCCCATCCTAAGGATTCTGGGATGGTGATGCCCACTCTGCCTCTGATTGAGAGGGAGCTTAGATCCCATGGGACAGATGGATGGGACTATCTTGCTTGCAGTTGTAGACTCTTTCTATTCCTTGGGGTGGTCATTGACCATCATCATCTCCTTGTTAGTTGTCCTAGGGGAATCCAATGAACTGGAGAGTAGATGTTGCAACTCTGTTGAGTTTCAGGGCCCAACTGGCACACGGACAGCCCAAAGATTTAAGTCTCTTGGATATAAACTTATCAACTCTAGTACTAAGTATAGGTTCTAATAGAAGGGGCAGAAGAGCCATGTGTAGGGAAACTACAAGAGTCCAACTCTGTCACACTGGGGAGCATAAATTCCAAAGTAAGGCCCACTGGCAGGGTGCCAAACTCCTAAGCTATCTGCCCTGCCTGTAATGTCTGGATGTCTCCAGAGCCTTCAGGAACCCCACTATTTGAGTCAATATTTACTGTGGCAGTCAATGAGATCCTGCTGAGACGTGCATAAGCTAGCCTCTGGAATGACTCTCTACTTGCTTTGAAGTCTCTTAGCCATATAAACTCATTTGTCTTTCCCCTTTTTGGTCAAGGTCTTTTTCCAGTTGCATTGGTAGTTGGTGCTTGGTAGCAATCTCTCAGTGCCTGGGAGGCTCATCCCTGGAAGTCATTTAGGCACCCTATAATTCTAGGCTAAGTTTCAATTTCAAAAGTAAAGGTTCATAAGTACAGTCATCAATACCAAGGGCCTGTCAATGGTCCATCTTCCTTCACTAGTCACTGCCCCTGTATTTGGGGGATTCTTGTTGTCTCAGTAGAGAATGTGGCAGAGGTCCCCAGGGTGGGAATTTGATATTCTTTTGGTTATTGTGTGAATCTCCACCCAATGTGACTATGCTCCATGAACACTTGAACACATTCATATGCCTTATAGGTATACCCCAGTGAACCTCCTCCCATGCATCCCCCATCACTGACACCCTGCACCAATGTTCCTCCCCTGCCACAGTTGTAACCCCTTTGTGATCCAAAACTTCTTCAAAAATGAAGCCAACAAAATAACCAAATACAACTAATAAGAAAATGAAATAATAATGATAGTTTTAAAAATAACAAGTAAAATACAAAAAAATTAAAAATAAATGTGAAATAATAAAAAATAAAACAAAAATTTTTGACATGTCTTTCATCATTGTAAGATCTGTTGTCTTGTTTGCACAGTGACATATTCTTCAGTTTATTCCCCCAGTGTCTTATTTTTTTCATTTTGTCTTCAAAGAAGCTTTAGGTTACAGAAAAGTCACGTACAGAACATAGGGGATTCCCATATACCAAACATCCTCCCCCTTTTCCCCTTTCCCCTATTAATAACATTTTACATGTGGATGGTACTTTTGTTATAATTGATGTACAAATATTGAAACTAACCATGGTCAATGATTTACATTATGGTTTACATTTTGGACCATACACTTTTATAAATTTTGATGAAATTTAACATGGCCTATATCTATCATAGCAAGATCATGTAAAACAATTCCATCACCCCAAAAATGCCCCATGTTCCATTTATTTTATTCCTCCCTCTCTCTCCCCTTGGGACACATGGCAACCACCATCTTTGAAGAACAAGATTCATAATTACTTGCACCAACATTGAGGGCTTGACATACTGCCCTGTCCTCCCCATTAGGCACTGCGTATGCTCTCGAGAGACTCCTACTTCTCTATATGAGAAGATAGCAGGACTCCCCAGATGGGAGTTCAATACCTTCCTGCTCATTATGTGGGTCTCTACCCACTGATACAACACACTATGGCAAGATGAACACTCACACACTCCCTGGAAGCCTGCCCCAGGTGTGCCCTGTCCCACATGCCCCCCATGTCCAACATGCTAAACCTGTAGCCCCCGCCGCCTGCCATTTTTGCCAAAAGAACATTCCCAATGTAGTTTCAACCACATACCCGCAAATCCCCAGAATTCACCTGCTCCCTCTCGCAACCCTCCTGCACCAGTGGCCTTCTAACTGACAAATCTTAAGGACTTTTCAATCTTTTCATCTTACTTAATCTCTGCTGTTTACTCTTGGTGTCTCCCCACTTTCTGAAAACCTCTCCTCTATGAGTTTTTACTGTTATTACATTAAATATCCATGTATCCCCAGGGACTGTCCTTTTTACCCTCCCCCCTCTACCTAGATGACCTCTTTCATATTCATGGTTTCAGCTTTGGCTGATGCTCCAAAAGGCATATTCTTTGAAGCAACAAATATCTTTTGAGCTTTGCATATGTGCTGTCTACCTAGACACTGTTCTAGAAGATGAGAATAGAACAAAGAGCAAAACAAAGTTCCTGTCTCATGGAGTTTCCCAAGGACAGCAATAAGCAAATAAATACATAATATATAATGTAAAGTTATGATAAGTGCTCTGAGGAAAAATGAACCAAGAGAGTGAGAACAGCTGTTTTAAATGCGATATTTAGAAAAGATATTTATTTTACCTCTATGACAGTGGTTCTCATAGTGTGGTCCCTGACCAGCAGCACCACCTGGGAACTTGTTAGAAATGCAAATTCTTAGGCCCCAGCCCAGACCTACAGAACCAGAAACTGTGGGGATGGGGCCCAGCAATCTGTGTTTTAACAAGCACTCCGATAATTCCAATGAGTGCTGAAGTTGGAGAATCACTGCTCTAGAGCAGTTTCCCAACACTTGTGCCATGACTAGATTACAGGTGTGCTGTCTGGCACTGATTCTGTCAGCCCGTGGGGGTGGCTTGAGGTTGGAGTGGTGGTGCTGGGGCCTATCCAGCCTCAAGCAGCCTCCACATAGGCTCTTCAGAAGGCAACCAAGTGGGGTCTGCTTGCATGTCAGCAGCATAGGAAGAGCCACCCAACACTCACTGATCTGCAAGAAGCTGATCAATGTGAATGTTTCTTGTCCATGATAACTATAAAAAAATCTTTTAAAAGTCTTGATTAGGAATTGCCTGTAGCCATTCAAACATAAAATTTATATTTGTGGGAGCAAGCTCAAGATTTTGTTTTAAATTTTGAAAATATTTTATCTAGAGGTTGTGGTAGGTTGAATCATGTACCCCCTCAAAAGACATGTTCTTAATCTTAATCCTTATTCCTGTGGGTGTGAAACCACTTGTAAATAGGACCTTTTGATGATGTTATTTTTAGTTAAGATGTGGCCAACTGAATCAAATCAGGGTGGGTTTTAGTCCATATTACTGGAGACCTTTTAAAGAGAAGAGAAAAAACTGGAAGCCAGAAGTCAGAGAAAGTCACACAGGAAGAATGCGGAAGCCAGAGTTGGAGAGGCCACAGAGAGCAGCCAAAAACCAGAAGTCAGTGGAAACTGGAAGAGCAGACACAAGGAGAGAGAGGGGAGGCAGGGATGCAAGCCAAGGAGCCCAAGGATTATGGCAAGCCAGCGCCGGAAGGCTACAGGCCCTAGGAAGATAGAATGGCCTTGCAAACAGCTTGAGTTTGGACTTCCAGCCTCCAAAATTGTGAGCCAATAGATGCTTGTTGTTTAAGCCAACCTATTGTGTGGTATTTGTTATAGCAGCCTGGCAAACTAAGACAGAGGTCTTATACAAATTTAATTAACTAGTATTGAATCCTTAATACTTTGCATTTTATTTTTCTTCCCATAACTATATACCAAAAATATAATTTTCTCACCAGGTCTTATGTGTGCATGTCCTCAAGACACATGGGCACACTCTCCCACAAATGTGCTCTTTTCTTGGCTTGAGCTTTGGACCCCTACTAGCTGCTCTATCTTGGTCATTTGGATTAGAAGCTTTGTGGAGGCTGCTGGTGAAGGATTCAGGATCTTGGCCACAAAAACATGATCTGCCCAAAACTTCTATCCTAAATATTCAATTGTCAGCTGTACATTTCCAGACAGATATCCTGTAGACACTTCTAGATCAGTCTGTCTGAAACTTAACTTACCATGCCCGCCTGCCTTTAGACAAAGTCTGTTTCTTCTCTTGTGTTCTCCCCATTAGATGTCAGCTCCATTCAGGCTGTCACTTAGACCAGAGTGCTAGGAGTCATCACCTTTTTCTCTATATCCTTCCTCTCACCTGGGTTATTCTGAGAGTCTCCTTGCTGGTCTCTCTGCCTCCTCTATCCTCTTCCCATTTCAATTCATCTTCCACATTGCCCACATAGTGTCTTTTCCAAATTGCAAATCTGATTAGGTTATAACTTGCTTAAAATCCTTCAAGGGCTCCTCTTGCCTATAAGATAAAACCCAAATTCCCTTACCTATGTAAAAGGCTTTCCATTTCCTGATGTGCTCACCTCTCTGGTTTCCTCTTTTGCCAAACCACTGACCTGCTCCCTCTGGCTGGAAGGCCCAGTTCTTGAGGTCCACTTGAGGATCCCCACTCATCTCTTAATATGGCCCAAAGTGGGTCTCCTGTGACTCCACCCAGGTAGAATTACTCACTCCCTCTTTTGTGTCCTCAGAGTACCATATAGTAGTTCTCAACCAGGAGAGATTTTGACCTGGTTGTCAAAATTTGGGGTTGTGACAACTGGGGGCAGGGTGATTCTGGCATCCACTGTGTAAAGGTAAGGGATATGCTAAAGATCCTACAACGCACAGATGACCTCCCACAACAAAGAACTATCTGGTCCAAAATAGTGGACACTTCAATAGTGTTGAAGTTGAGAAACGCTGATAAAGAAAGATCCTTCTGACATAACATGTATAACATTTCATGACAATTATCTGTTTTATTTACATATCTGTCTCTCCCTGTTAGACTATAAGTTCAAAGATGTGTACCATGTCTTACTTATATATTCTCAGAGGTGAGCAGATCTAAACACATAGTAGGTGCTCACTAAATATCTGTGGAGTGAATTGATAAGAGAAAAGTCAAATAATTATTATATCACTACTGTGCATAAAAAGCCAACACCTGCATCTCCAAGCAAAGATGCTTAGAGTCAGTACAGAGGAAATGGGTCTGCCAGAGACTCCTGCGGTTACAAATGACTGCTCAGCCTATGAAGGTCAAAATCTCTACCTTTTTCAAGTCCTCTATTCCCTCACCCTCTCTTTCTATTCCATAATCTCAAATTCTATTGATCCTCTACCTCAGAAATATTTCCTGAATCCAAGCCATCTCCACTGCCAAGGCCTCGGATCCTGCGCTCCTCAGCATCACTTTCTTAGACTACTGCTGTGCCCAAGTTGGTGTCTCTGCCATCTATAAATTGAGAAAGTCAAGTTAAATAAGTCCTTGTAGTTTTTTCCAGTGCTAAAATGGTAAGATTTATGATTTTATCCTGGTGCCAACAAATTCCAGCTTTTCCATTAAATAATTCGTATAAATCAAAATCTACTCCATTTATCCATAGGAATCTGAAACTCTCAAAACACTAAATGGAGCGATAGAAAAGTCTGTGAAATAGATTTTGGTGATGGTAGCACAACATTGTGAATATAATTAATAACACTGAATTGTATATTTGAAAGTGGTTTAAAATGGGAAATTTTATGCTATATATATGTTACCACAATAAAAAATTTTTTTAAAACCCATAGAACCATACAACACAAAGTGTAGTGTAAACTCTGATGTAAACCATGGACTTTAGTTAAAAATAGAATTCTAATAATGTTGGTTCAGCAATTGTAACAAAGCACACTACTACAAAATGTTAATAATAGGGAAAACTTGTGCAGGAGCAGATATATGGGACCTCTACTTTCTGTGTTATTTTTTCTGTAAACCTACAACTGCTCTAAAAAATAAAGTTTATTAAAAAACACTAAATGGGAATAATTGCAATAATTTCGAAAGCCTTGGCACCTTTCATGACCTTTTGTCTTGGAAACACAAACTCAAAAGTCAACAACCTTAATTGGTCCTCCCCTTTTTCTAGTAACTTATTCCCACAGATGTCACTCCTTTAAGAAGTCCAAACAAGGAGGAAAGTATTAAGGGTTTAAAAAATGTGTACATGTAATATTTTCAATAAAGGGATGGCTAACACTTTCAATTAAAAAGGAATCTAAAAGAAAACAGGAGCATCATTATAATTTCTTCATGTTGAACAAGAGCAGAATGAGAACAGCCAGCCAGAGATTCATAATACTAAGTCGGCATCCAACTGCTCTACCTTTCAAAGCTGCTAGGTTGACAATGTGATAGACTTTCCCAGTTACTGTCATTGTCATTCACAGCCCCAATGGACTTGTGTTTTAAGCAGGTGCTTCTGTTGCTGTTATAGATGGATATAGAAAATGAAGTAACTATTTCATAACTTGCCAGAGGTCCCACAGCAAAGGAGATTGAGGACAGGACCCAGCATGAGCTCTGACACCCAGTAGGACCATTCCTCATTGCTTTTTCTCCCACAGGAAATCTCTCTACTTTATTGGCAGACAGAGCACAGTTTTGGGAATATCATTTGGCCAGATATCCTGCCAATTCTTGAGTCTATAGCCAGGGATCTTACTTGAATTAATTTGTAACAGAGTCAAATACTGAGGGGGGAAGCAACAAATACTGCTGTTTCATGCTTTTCTTAGCAGGAAAATCTCTATGGGGTGATAAACTAGCAATATTTAATAGAAAATATTAATTTGACAGAATACTAGCAAGATAACGAGAGATAAAAAGCTGCTCTTTAAAAAGATGAGCTAGAATCTGAATTTCAGCTGATGAGGAAGGAAATCTTCTTTGGAGGAGATAACAGCAAATAGATTGACAGGGATGGCTGTCAATCTTCAGAGAGGCTTAGGACAGTTCTGCCAAGAGGAAATCTCTAGGTCAGGGTCTTTTTCTTAACCTTTTTTGTTCCCTGGACGCCTTTGCCAGTCAGGTGAAATGAATACTACTGTAATTTATTTATTGCATACATTTGTAAGTGAAGGAAATGCTAGATTTCAGTTAGAGGCCAGAGAAAATAAAGGTAATAAGATGACTTTTTCAATCAAGCTCACAGACCCCCTGAAATCTTTCCGCAGACCCCTAAAGGGTCCATGGACCCCTGGTTAAAAACCCCTGCTCTAGGTGTTTTATTTAGCTTGTAATTCTCAGAAGAGATTCAGGAGTCACCAAAAACTGAGAGGGTTTACAAAGCAGTGTAGCATGGAGGAAGGCGGGCTCTGGAGTCAGGGGAATCTAGGTCAGAACCTTGTGATGTACTGTGGTGATTTGGGGCTGATTTATTTAAACTCTCTATGGCTCATTTCTCTTATCTATAAAATGGATGCCAATGAAACCCATCTGGCCAGCAAAACAATACTGTATGTAAAATGCCCAGCACACAAGCATTCAATAAATGGCAGCTGTTGTTAAGTTGGAAAAAATAAGCTCCCTAGGTTTAAATAGGGAGTTGGGCTCCTGTATCACACATATCAAATATCCAGCACAGCTCAGTTGATATATCACACTGGCCAAACAAGTTGTGGGGTGGTTTTTTTTTTGGTTTATTTTTAGGCAATGAGAAATTGTTGGTGAAATTTTTAATTTATAAAATCATGGTAAGTCTTTCCTAGACTTGGAATATATGGAAGAAAATAGTGGAATTGTTCTTACAAGCCCATTTGAGTTACTTCACATCCTTATTCTTTAATAAGCTTTTTGAGAGAGAGGGAAAAAACCTATTGCAGTGTGAACTCAATAAATATTGAAAAATTAAAAAAAAGTAAGTGAGCATTTCTACAGGCATGTGAGCTGAGCTATTTGAGTGGAATTCTAAATCATGAGTTTGAAGCGTTATTTAAACCAACTTCCCATTCAGCAAAAAACAAACGATTAACAGGGAGTAAAAGAGAGGTAAGTCTATTCAATGTTCCAAATCCCTCAGAAGCAGCTAAGGAGGCTCCTTTATTTGCTAGATTCAGTGTTGTCAGTGAACCTGGAAAAACAAAACTCCCGTCTTCAGTCTTCATCAAGGAAGCATAGAAACAGGGCCTAGCCAGGGACGAAAGTGTGCCTTTCCTGAAAACAGAAAGTAAACCAGATCACTTTTCCATGATTCTTCAAGAAGCATGATTTCATTAACAGACCTAAGCATTAGTAGTAGTAATAATAATAATAATAATAAAGAAACCTAAATAATGAGAGAGGGGAGAGTGGGGGAACAGGCCCAAAAGAGTTTTTCTTCTCCCCCTTTTAAAGTGTCAACACTCCTAGGAGGAGTCCTCCAGCAGCTTTACCAGTTAATGCACTAACGCAAAGAGTAGGTCAGGTTATAAAATAAGACTTGCGGGGATGGGGGCAGCGGTGAGACACCCTTGGGAGGACTGCTGAGAAGAAAAGGAAGGTTTGTGGAGAGGTTCCCAATTTCCCCTTAAAGTCACCCTAATCTGATGACGGCTTGTAGCCTCTGAAGCTCTCAGGCATTACACTAGAACCACATATTCGATTTCACACGACTTTTACACATCATAAAGCAAAGCGCCTTCACACCTTCAGCGATTTGCGGGCCTGCCGAGTATGTCAGGTAACTGAATCTTCCGTGCAGCTCTAATCGTCACTGTAGAAACACACTCAGAGACTGGCAGGTGAGTTCTCGCACCAGCTTTCACCGACGTAAGCGTCGCCCCCAGTCTTGGGGTTAGCCGGCGCCTGGCTACACCTCCCCCGAGAAACAGCTGTTCGGTTTCAAGGTGGGCAGAGCCCACGGCTCAGCACATTCCCGGGGAGGCCACCCCCTCGCCCGCCCCCGCGGTCGGTGCTTAGAGTCCCCCTGGGCCGCTCCACGTGCAGACGCGCCTGCTGCTCACGCCGCCCGGCAGCTCTGGAAATGGAGAGGAGGGCTCGGAGCTCCCCCAGGGAGGCCCGCGGGCGAGGCGGCAGGTCCCCGCACACAGAGAGCAAGGGCGGGAAGGCCGAGAAGGGCCGCGCGGGCCGCGGGCGCCGGGATGCCAGGCCCGAGCAGCCGGGCTCCGGACGCGTGCGGGGCGCGGGGGAGCCGCGAGCGCCGGCCGCCACCGTGGTGGACGTGGACGAGGTCCGGGGCTCGGGCGAGGAGGGCACCGAGGTGATGGCGCTGCTGGAGAGCGAGCGGCCGGAGGAAGGTACGGTGGGCAGTTCGCGGACCCGGGAAGGGGAGCCACCTGTCCTAGTGGTATCTAAGGCATGTCAGATAAGGTGCCCACCGAGGCCAGGGCACAGGGAACCAAGGCGTGAGTTAGGGATCCTCCTACCGCCCCGCGGTGGAGACCAAAGTTCCTCAAGTGAAACAGAAATAATATCAACTAAATACCGTTGACCTCAGCTCTGAGAAATTAAGTAAGTTACCCAAGACCTACAGCTGAGAAGTGGAGAAGAAGCCAGAACTCCAGAGCAAGACTATATGACTGAAAAGCCCACCCGGTCCCCGTGCCTGGTGCTGCCTGTTTTCTGGTCACACTCCCAGCTTGCTGCTAACTAGCTGTGAACTTGGGCAAGTAGCTTCCTTTGTGGACCTCAGTGTCTCCAGCTATAAAGTACCTAGGGCAGGAATCCCCAAGCATTGGAGAAGTCCCTCTAGATCAGGCTGCTCTTTGCTGAACCCTTGAGGTTTCAGCAGCTCCTACGGAAAAGAGAGCACGATGCATCTCATTCCCTCCTCTCCTCTCTCTTAGGACCACATTCACCTGACCAGGCTACTTAAGACTTGGGAGAAACGAAAAGGAGCTTCACCTTACCAAAATGTTGGGGATTCAAGGATTGTATCTAAGGGCTCTTCCTGCTTTAGCATTTAATGTTTTGCTAGTCACTTAAGCGGAACAAATTGGATATTCAAGTAACATTCCAAGAGAGTAGTATTTTGTGGTAAGGCTCCAAGTTGGGTTTGGGTATAGAAATTAGTTTTCTGTTCATATCCTTAGCTACCATATGAAGGAATTTTGAGGTCTTAATCTCCTCATTTATAAAATGTAATTTTGTCTGCCATGGCTCCCCCTGGCAAATGAAATATATTTGTAAACTAATTAAATATGGCAATGAAACTGTTAGTCATTTACCCTTAAGGAATCATATTGCAAAAACTAACAGGATGTTACTAGGGCAGCATTTCCAAAAGTGCTTTCCACGAGAAATAAGTTCTATAGAATATTGATGGTTGTTCTCTGGAGCAAACATTGCCTGGTCAAATGTTTGAGAAGCAGATTAAACAAAATTAAGAATGTTTCTTTACTGCAGGGATTCTCACAGCTTCAATATACTGATGCACATTCAAGAACTCCAGGAGTGCTTGGTACACAGTACCTCTTAAACTCATTTGCCCAGGGAGCTCTTCCTTTGTAGAGTACGCTGTGGGGTTAGTGTTCCGTAGAACACCATTTGGGAGTGATATGCCAGAGCATGGTTGTTCTAGAACACTTTCCCTGTGCAATTACCCTCTTCAAGTGATCTGCAAATTAATTTGGTGGTGACATTTACAGTTATTTTCCAAGCTTGGGAATTCAATTTTAAGGACTACCAGTTAGTTATCCTCTTAAAAAAAGGATTTTTCCCAATCTCTTAAAAAGAGGCTTTTGACCATTTCCTAATCTTTAGTCACCTTCTAGTGACTAAGAAATTTGAAAACTGACAAACAGTATCCCTTTGAGCATTTCTTTACTACCTGGAAATAAAAATTCTTGAGATTTCCACAACTGTTATATTTAAATAATTTTCACTATCCATTCCCTCCTTCCTCCTTTCAGCATAATTTATTGAGCACCTTCTATGTGGCAAGTGCTATTCTAGGCCCTGGGGACACACAATAAACAAGACAAGAGCCCCAAAATGTGTGTTCTTGAGGTTGACTTTCACATCTACTGTTTCAGATATCCCTCAAGCATCCTGGATGTTCTGCACCTCAGTTCCTTATCACTTATTTACACATACTAGTGGGCTAATATTATCCCAGATAGGTGATTTTTCAAAGACTTTCTGGAGATCAGCACCTTAATCCAAAGAAGACACTCTAATGGAGGAATTTCAGACATTGGGGCAGGGAGTGGATGGGGAAGTTATTTCAGGGGAGATGAGCCTTTGGCTGCATCTGGTCCAAATCACTCCAAATAACAAAACGTGTAAAGCTTGGAAAGCACAGTACAGAGCTTTGTATGTGAATGTTTCATTCTTACCCCAGTCCTCAGATAGAAGGATTATCATCCCTGTAATAGAGATGAGGAAACTGAGGTTTGAAGAGCCTGTGCACCTTGTTTAACGTCACATGGACAGTAAATGGTGGAGCCAGAACTAGAAACCAGCTCTTGTCTCGCAGATTCTGTGTTTGTTCCAGTGACTACTACTGCCTTTATAGGAGCCTGTTCCACCTTCCATTGGATCACACAGCCCTTCACACAGACAATTCAACGGGCCCTTGGACCTCTGACTGCTCTGTTATCCTGCTTGCTCTAATATTTCCACCAAAGTCTCCAAATTGCTCTGACCCCAATACCGAGGGCTGGACCAACAAGTGCTAGTCCATGAATATTGATTGTAATGTTCCAATATAATTCTTCTTCTTTTTTTCAAGGTACCAAGTCCTCTGGTTTAGGAGCCTGTGAGTGGCTTCTTGTCCTCACATCCCTGCTCTTCATCATTGTGACCTTCCCTTTTTCTGTCTGGTTCTGCATAAAGGTGAGATTTCATGAGGACCCAATAAGTAATTTCCTGGTGCCTCTCACTGACCACACCATGCCCGCTCTCCCCTCTGTGTTTTTAAACGTGCTATCCGCTCTGCAAGGAATGCCTTCACCACCCCACTCACCTTCTAGGAGGGCTGTTCCTCCTTCGAGACCTTGCTCAAATGCACCTGCCTGTGTAGCCTTCCTTGACTTCCCCGTGACTGTCTTCCCTTCCTGGTGCTTGTGTGTCACTTTGCTTTCACATCTACTCTAGCGCTTGCCCTGTGTATCACCTGCACCCTGTAACACAAAGATGCCCAGACTAGATCATGATGTCCACTCCTGAGATTTCCAGGAACCCCCTGAGGAAGCGTCTACAGACCATGAATGCCAATTATCTTTGGTCCACAGGTGCTTACACATGCCTGTCCCTAAAGTGAATGAAGATCTGTGTCGGTTCAGGAAGCACATGCTAAGATGAAATTAGAACAAGGGATTTTTTGGAAGGTGCTGCTTATGAAATATTAAGGGGAAAGGGAGCAAGAGTAGTGAGGGAAAGCTTTCAGACAATGTTGCTGATCTGTCACCTGTGAGATGAGAAGTGAAAGGACGAATTGGCTAGAAAAAGCCTCAGTGCAGCCCAGGAAAGTCTTGGCCAGCCTGAAAGGAACTCCAGAGCAAAGTTTGCCTCTGGGAGGAGTCCCATATTGGGCAGAAATGACCAGCTCCTAGAACTCTTGCTATTCTTAAGAGTTTGGCTGAAGCTGCCAAGGAAGAATGCGTCCTTGGCTGGAAGAATGTGTTCTTGGATAGATCTGGGGTTATTGCTGACTGCATTCTTCAAGGCAAGCTCTTCTTTTCTTCTTTTTAACAGCTTTATTGAAAGATAATCCACATACCATACAATTCACCTATTTAAAAACCAAATTCAGTGAATTGTGTAACTATCTCTAAAATCAATTATAGAACATTTTTTGTCACCTCAAAAAGAAACCCGTACCCATTAGCAGTCAATCTCCCTTCCTTTTCTCCCTTTCCCCCTAGCCCTGAGCCACTACTAATCTACCTTCTGTCTCTGAGGCATTGCCTATTCTGAACATTTCATATAAATGGAATCATGCAATAAGTGTCCTTTTGTGACTGGCTTCTTTCAGTTAGCATGATGCTTTCAAGGTTCATCCATGTTGTACCATGAATTAGTACTTCATTCCTTTTTATGCTTGCATAATATTCCATTGCATGGGTATACTACATATTGTTTATTCATTAATCAGTTGATGGACATTTGGGTTCTTTCTACTTTTTGGTTAATAATAATGCTGCTATGAATATTCATGTACAAGTTTTTGTGTGGACATATTTTTTCATTTCTCTTGATTATATTCCTAGGAGTGGAATTGTTGGATCATATGGTAACTCTATTTTTAACCATTTGGGAACTACTAGACTTTTATCCAAAGTGACTACACCAGTAATGTATGAGAGTTCCAATTTATCCACATTTTCACCAGCACTTTTTATTATCTTTTTTTATTATAGCTATCCTTTTTTAAAAAAATTAATTGTGGTAATATATACAAAACAAAAAATTCCCCTTTTAAATGTTTTCATGTATACAATTTAGTGACATCAATTACATTCACAATGTTGCACTTACATCATGACCATCTATTACCAAAACTTTTTCATCACCCTAAACAGAAACTCTGCATGCATGATGCAGAAACTCCACAACCCTTCTCCTCCCACCCTTGGTAACCTGTAATCTATTTTCTGCCTCTTTGAATTTGTTTATTTTACGTATTCCATATAAGTGAAGTCATACAATATTTGTCCTTTTGTGTCTGGCTTATTGCACTCACCATGATGTCTTCAAATATCATCCATGGTGTTGCATGTATCAGAACTGCAATCTTTTCTATGGCTGAATAATATTCCATTGTAGTCTGTATCACATTTTGTTTATCTGTTCATCAGTTGATGGACACTTGGGTTGCTTTCATCTTTTGCAATTGTGAATAATGCTGCTATGAACACTGGTGTGCAAATATCTGTTCAAGTCCCTGTTTTAAATTCTTTGGGGTATATACCTAGTAGAGGGATTTCCAGGTCATATGGTACTTCTAAGCTTTCTGAGGAACTGCCAAACTGTCTTCCATGGTGGCTGTACCCATTTTACACTGCCACCAGCAATGAATGGGTGTTCTTATTTCTCTATGTCCTTGCCAACACTTGTTGTTTTCTGTTTTCTTAATAGTGCCCATTCTAGTAGATGTGAAATGATCTCATTGTTGTTTTGATTTGCATTTCCCTAATAGCTAGTGATGTTGAGCATCTTTTCATGTCTTTTTTAGCCATTCGTATTTCCTCTTTGGAGAACTGTCTATTCAAGTCTTTCACCCATTTTTAAATTGGATTGTTTGTCTTTTTATTGTTGAGTTATAGGATTTCTTCTATATTCTGATATTAAATCCTATTGGATATGTGGTTTCCAAATATTTTCTCCCATTGAGTAGGTTGTCTTTTCATGTTCATGATAAGAGCGTGCAGTTTTGTTAGTGACCTCATATCCTTTTGTTTATCATCATTCTCACAAAAAATGGTTCCAACTTAACCATTTTCAAGCAGTCTCAGAAGAAATTACAGCTTTAAACAAAATAACACAAGTGATAGTATTCTCCCTCTTTTTATTAAATAGTTAATGAGCAATATATATACTAACAATGCACAAGTCACAACAAAATAAACAGAAGACTAAACATGATGTGATAAGATTACTTTCATTTGGGAAAGGTTGGATATAGTGGGA
>JAQZBX010017000.1:25184-36082 GCA_029593785.1 Cabassous unicinctus
GCCGTGCGGGCCGGCCTGCTCTCAAAGGAGGCCCCGGGAAGCGAACCCGGGGCCTCCCATATGGTAAACGGGAGCTCTATCGATTAAGCCACACCCGCTTCCCTGAACTTTAAATCTTAACAGAAACTTTTTTCTTGGTTTTCAAAACCAAAGATTTCTGATACCTAGGATGACTCTTATGGCAAGAACTTCTGCAGATTTTATGTTTCTTTCTTGTAGTGATTTTTAAAGACTTACATATTCCTTTAGGTTGTACAGGAGTACGAGAGAGTAATTATATTCCGACTGGGACATCTGCTTCCTGGAAGAGCCAAAGGCCCTGGTAAGGATCATCCTTTTTACCCCCATAGACTTGCCATTTTTTGTAATATGGGTCTCAGACTACATAGAGTAACTTGATTCATGAAATCTGTGATTTCAAATCTCTTGCTGGTATCACAGGTTAATAAGAAATTATTCAGAAGGCATTACTACCAGGTCACAGATGGCCAAGAGAAAGGGTGGGCCAGGGAGCTCAAACATCAGGGTCAGGTTTGCTGGAGTGGCAGGTAGACTTAGAACCCGTGGCCAAGAACTGGTTTGAGGAGAAAGTGTATACGGTCAGTCCTGTGAATTCTCAGAGCAAAGCTGAGCTAGTTCAGAATCCAGGGAGCCAGACCAAACTATAGGAGACAGGCAAAGTTCAGCATATAAGAAACAAACTAGCATTCAATTAGCTGAATTTAAGAAGCATGGATTGAGCATTTCCTGGGTAGCAGACCCTGTGCTAGCGACGAGATGTGAAGATGGATGGATGGATGAGACATGATCCCTGTTCTCTAGGACCTTAAAATCTGGTGGAGTTAGTGTCTAGAGGTCTGAGCAGATTATGAGGGCACAAATAGTGGTATGGTTCATCTGAAAAGTCTAGTAGTTGGGGTTCAGAGATCCAAGCCAGGCAGGAAGGCATGAAAATGAGCAAAGTTCAAGTGTGCAAAGGGTTTGAGTTCCAAACCAGGCCTATAGACACAGCTAGAGAACAGAGACCAGACGAGGAGTCAGAAATCAGAGTTTGATGAATCAGAATCAACAGTAGGGTCCACACAAAAGTAGAACCACACACCATAGTTCCAGGGGATTGTCTGGCTCTAGCCCTATTTTTCAGCAACCTTCTCGATTGTTAGAAGAGCTAGCAGCTAGGCTGCTCCTCAGAGAGAGCCTGGTGCTGTGAGATGCTGCTCATGCCAACAAAACTTTTGCTGCTTGCAGGAGCCCACAGAGTCCAGTGGGATCCCAGAAAATCTCAATAAATTAATCTACATTTATTTGCACATTGACACTTTACATTATGTTCGGTGGGTGAGGGCTAATTAGTCAACAAGAAGGTCAGTATCATGATATGACCAGCCTGATTACCTCTGGGCTCACATTTTAAGAAATACCATATGGATGTTGATAACTTTAAAGTTTGTCACCTGAGTATACTCCTGGATCCAAAAACAAACAGTGAAAAAGAATGAGGTCCTGTTACATGTGACAACATGGATAAACTGTGAAGACTCCATGTTGATTGAAGTAAGCCAGACACAAAAGGACAAATATTGTATGATCTCACTGATGAGAAATAATTAGAATAAGCAAACTCATAGAATCAGAATCTAGAATATAGGTTACCAGGTTGGGAATAGGGAATGGGGAGTTAAGGCTTAAAATGTACAGGGTTCCTATTTGGAATGATAATGTTTTAGTAATGGATGGTGGTGATGGTAGCACAACATTGTGAATGTAATTAACAGCACTGAGATAATATCTGAACGTGTTTAAAAAGAAAAATTTTACATTGTATATATGGTAACAATAATTAAAAAAAAAAATCCATGGATATACTATACAGTGAGCCCTAAGTTAAACCATGGACTATAGTTAATAGTACAATTATAAAAATGTGCTATCATAAATTGTAACAAATGGTCCACACCAATGCAAGTTGTTAATGGGGTGGTACATGGGAATCCTATATTTTATGCATGATTGTTCTGTAAACCCACAACTTCTCTAATAAAGGAAAAAACCCACAATTTTACAGAGCACCAAGGCACTAAGTCAGGCACTGGGGTTAACAATAGTACATGAAGCATGCTACTTAGAGAGCTCAGTGTAGTGACGGGGACATATAATTTGAGATCTGGACGGCTCAGCACTGTGACTAAGGTGGCCACACACTTCATTTGCTGGGGCTAATCCCTGTTTACACCTGTGGTCCTGGAGTAAATTATAATGGTGCTCTCCTTTCACCCTTGAAAGTGCCCAGATGGAACAACAAATTAGCTGGAAACCCTAGCTACAAGCACACGACTGGGGAGAGAGGTGGGATGGCCCAATGATGTGTGTGTTGAAGGCTGAGAATAACAATGCAGTGTGCAACCTGACCCTGAAAAAGTGAACCCCAAACGGCAAAAAAGTCCATGATAGCCATTCACCTGTTGCTGCCCTGGCCCTATCCCTAGGCCTTTTCTTCTTTCTGCCCTGCCTGGACACCTACCACAAGGTGGACCTTCGGCTCCAAACCTTGGAGATACCCTTTCATGAGGTAAGACAAATTGTGGAATTTGCTTTCTTTCTACATTTTCCATGGGCCCTGCTACCAACTCTGGCCTGCGCAAAAGGACTATTTATGTGCAAAAATAGAAAATAGATAATATTCAGATTTTTCTACTAGTTATTTGGATATACAAACCTTCCCTAAGTTGTCTCCCACTTTTAGTTTGAGGTTCTTTCTTATTCTTTCTTTTGGTAAATAGAAATGTAAGTGGAAACCAATTTTTTAAAATGGGCTTATTTTAGAAAATAAAATTATACAAGAAGAAATAAAATTTATCCCTAATCATGCTATCCAGATATAGCTGTTCATATTTTGGCATGTATCCTTTCAGACTTCTCTAAGTATGTGGTTATATTTACAAATGGGTGTATTTATCATATCATATATACTACTTTGTAACATGCTTTTTATTTAATAGCCTATTATCATCTTTTCATATATTGGCTATGCTTCTATCCTTTCATTTTAAATGGCCACATAGCATTTTAATCATATGGATGTACCACAATTTACTCAACCTATTGTTGATGTTAGAGTGTTTCAAAATTTTAATTATAATAAGCGATACTGTGAACAACATACTTGTATCTAAATCTTTTTTTTTTTTTTTTAAAGATTTATTTATTTTTTTTATTTATCCCCCCCTTGCTGCTTGTGCTGCTGTGTCCATTCGCTGCGTGGCCTCTCCGTGTCTGCTCATCTCCCCCTTGCTGCGAGGTCCCGCCGCACCAGCCCACGGCGCCGCGCAAGCCGGCCCGCCCTCACAAGGAGGCCCCGGGACGCGAACCCGGGCCTCCCACATGGCAAACGGGGGCCCTATCCACTGAGCCACACCCGCTTCCTAAATCTTTTTAAATCTTTAAAATATTTCCTTGTGATAAATTCCTAAAAGGGAATGTTGACAGCACGTCTTTTTAGGGCTTTTGGTGGGTATCACCCAATAGCCCTCTAGTGTACCTTCCAGTGAATAGCACCTTAGGTTGTTTGTTCCCCAGGATGTGCTTCTCTTTTAGAAGTTTTAGTATTGTTGGAATCAGTTTTGAAAGACCTGGTATAGATCAGTTGCAGTTTTCATACAAGAAAATTTTCATGATTTTTCTTTTACAAAAGTATTTGCAACAGGATTCCTTTCCATTGTGAGATTTTTAGTTTATTTAATAAAAACTTCATAAGTTTCAAAAACATGTCTATTTTTAATAAAAGGCAGGGCAACTGTTCTTTTTTTCTTGGTATAATCTTCCCCTGAGAAAATTCCGTTTGAGTACATTTAGCTCTTCAATCCCAACATGGGAAAGGAGCCCAAGAATCAGGCCTGTCATCCAAACTTTTTTCTGCCTAGGTTGTGACTAAAGACATGTTTATAATGGAGATAGATGCCATCTGCTACTACCGAATGGAAAACGCCACTCTTCTCCTAAGCAATCTTGCTCATGTGTCCAAAGCTGTCCAATTCCTTGTGCAAACCACCATGAAGCGTCTCCTGGCACATCGATGCCTCACTGAAATTCTTCTAGAGAGGAAGAGCATTGCCCAAGATGTGAAGGTACTTAGCTAAATTTAAAATTGAATATGCCAAAATATCTCCTTATCTTGTATTCATTTGTTCACTGGCCATTTGTCCATGTGCCAGGCTTTCACTGTTAAGGTTATATTACCTAAGGAGCTTATAATTAGTTAAGGGGAGGTAGACTTGTAAGCAAATAATTATGTTAAAGGAGCTCTGATAGGAATTGGTACAGAAAACATGGGGATACAGATGGAGAGTGGTCAGTTCCACAGAGGAGGAAGGGAGAGACAAGCACTCTAACATGAATTAGTAGTACATAAAATACACGTTGTTAGTGATTTGCAATATCTCTAAACATTTTGCAAACTGCCCATCTGCTAATAGGTGCCAAACCATTTCTGGATGGTTACCATAGTCACCAGTCTGGCTCTGGTTAGTTACCCATCACCACAGTGTTTGCTCTCAGTCCTATTCCAGTGACTTTAGCTTCATTGTGAAGTACCCACACAGCACAAAGTGTTGGGAGTGGGTACCAGCAGGAGTGGTGGGGAAGGTGGAGATGGACAGGAGGGGTTGGTGGTTATACAAAGATGGTAAGGCACGGGTCTTGGGAGCTTACATGCTAGTTGGGGGGTCAAACAGAGTGTGTGCAAAGTTGAATAATGATAAAAGTTCAAATAATACTTTCAGATAGAGGTAAGATGTCACAGACCCTTACTTGATTAATTACCAAAGCAATTGTCTAGAGTTTAATTATTTGGAATGAGAGGAGGAGGAGAAGACCAAGAACTGCCTCGCCAACAGCTTCATCTAGCCCACAAATAGCAAGCTTAGGACTGCACTCATTGCCAAGGTAGTTCTTTGCTTCTCACCAAGACAAGTTGACAAAAGCTGTAAGAAGAAAGGTGAGAATGAGGCAGGATTCGGGGCAGCTGGCCACTCAAGTGGCAATCACTACCAAGGATGGAACTTATCATTGAAGCAATCGGGGACCCAGGCTCAGAGTGGGGTGAGGAGGTTATGAGTCATGGTTAGCTGAAAGGAGGACCTCAAATAGTAAAGCACTGTGGTAGATTGAATTATGTACTGCAACCAACACATTCTTAATTTTAATCTGTGCCCTGTGGGTGTGAACCCATTGTAAAATAAATAGGACCTTTTGAAGATGTTATTTGTAGTTAAGATGTGGCCAACTGAAGCAGAGTGAGCCTTAATCCTGATTACTAGAGGCCTTATAAAGAGAACCTGGAAGTCACCCAACTAAAAAAGGAGCGGACAAGCCAAGGAACCCAAAGATTGCCAGCAGGCAGCACCAGAACACTGGCTTTGAGGAGAAAGTAAGCCATGTCAATATCCTGATTTTGGACTTCTAGCCTCAAAACCATGAGCCAATGGATTCCCATTGTTAAATCAACCCATTGTGTGGTATGTGTTAAAGCAGCCTGGCAACCTAAGGCAGGCTCTTATTGAAAACAGAGACATTGAGAATGATTGTGCCTGATGGGGCCTGAGAGGTCACTAATCTAAGAAAATGGAGTATCTCGATTTGGTACTGAAAAGCTGGGATTAGCATCCAAGAGAAAAGGAAAGAAATCAGAAAAAAAGAGAAGCTGAAACAGGAAACATCAAATCAAGGTGGACACATAGGAGTTGGTGCTCTAGAACTTAAGAGCCACTCTGGGGGTCCAGATGAAGATGGTGGAGTGAGATGCTTCAGGTTTTCTTCCCCCCCACAGAAACTTTGAACAACCAGCAAAACTTGGCAGAAACATCTTTCTCAAAGCGCCAGAAAACAGTCAAAGCCCACAGTAACAGGGAGAGCACCAAATCAAGAAAAAGGCTACTTAAAAGTGGTAGAATCTCCTGGAGCCCTGGCTGGCCCTTCCCCCACTCCTTACCAACTCAGCGCAGAGCCAGCCTGTGCTCCCTGTGCGGAAGCCTGGTCCCAGTTCTGAAGGGAGCAGAGTAACCCTCGTGCGCATACTGGGAGCATGTATGTATGGCCTAATCTGCCTGGTGGTGGCCTGAGGGACTCGCCATCTCAGAACTAATGGAAAGTGATGAGGGTACCACAATAATTTGAACGTGATTAATCCCATTGAATGGTATGCTTGGGAGTGGTTGAGATGGAAATGTTTATGTTGTATTTATGTTCTCACAATTAAAAAAAAAAATGAGCAACTAAAGAGACAATGACAATTAAATGCAATACATGATACTGCATGGGATCTAGCAAGAGAAGAAAAGGCTCAAAGGGACATTATTGGGTCATGTGTAAAAATGGAAATATAAGCTATAAGCCTTATGTCAATGTTAAATTTTTTGAATTTGATAACTGCACATACGTTAGGTAATGTAGACGGCAGTAATAAGTGTTCAAGGACCATTATATATGCAACCTACACTCAAGTGCTCAGAAAATGGATTGATAGGTGATAAATAGAAAGATAGGATGGATGGATAGAATGATACGCAAAATGTGACAAAATGTTAAAATGGGTGGATCTGGGTATCTGAGGCTAGGGAGTTTGTAGGATATGTTTGAGTGCTCTATATGGGGTTTTTATCATTTTTGTAACTGACCCGTAAGTTTGAAAATATTTTGAAAAAGGTTATAAAAGCCACTCTGGACTGTCTCTCAAGAGTGCTCCTTCACTGCCCCATCCAGCCTCTCCTGCTTGCTTATCCCTCCCCACTAAAGACTAAAGGCTAAAGTCAAGACTCTGAGCATGGTGTTCCAGCTTGCCCTTGTTACACTGAATGATAATTTATAATTTATCTTCCCAGATTATGACCTCCAAAATATGCAGGGGTCATATTTTTTTCTTTGTCTTCAGCTCCTGGCACAGGGCTTGTCACTCTGAGTGGACGCATAATATTTTTTTGCATGGTTGAATAAATGATCCAGTTGTCTAGCCTCCCCTCTTGCCACCCTCCCCCCAGCATATCTTATACTCCAGTCTTAGGGTTTCTCCAGAATTCAGCACTCTTACACTTCTATGCCTCTCCTATGCTGTTTCCTCTGTTTGGAATACTCCCTTTTCTCCACAGCCAAAATCTTGTTCTTTAAGATGTCACCTCCTCTGTGACATCTTTATCAACATTCCTTCCTTTCACCAACTCCATAAATTAGTTAGTCCCTTCTCAGGGGTCTTAATGCACTGAGCTTCCTATTTATCTGGCCACTAAGAAATCATCAGGAAGCAAGTTTAAAAGGAGGAGTGTGGACTCACTTGCAGAGCTCCTTGCCCTCACCTCTTCTTTCCAGGACCCATGGTTCATTTTCTTTCCTCTTGTTTCCAAATTCAATCACAGTGGTGGTGGTGGAGTAGGGGGCTGGTGGTGGTGAGGAGGAGGACTGGGAAGCAGGGGGGATACTGATGCCACCAGAAAGGAAGGAAGTGAAAGAATCCTATAAATGAAATGGCCTCCCACTGCCCTTTGGAGGAGGCTAGAAACTCTGGTTCTCTAATAAATGCATTTTAAAACAGATTAAACTAATACACCATTTTTAATTCCACAAATGGTTATTGCATACCAACTCTTTGGAAGGCACGGTCAGGTAGAAAACCAACACAAAACAAAAGAGGGAGGTAATGTTCTTCCAACAGAAATGTGTTTTTTTAAAGTAGGGCGATGGTCCTGAGTGCGAGGGGATGCTCTGCTCCCTCCCGGAGCCCTCACTCATGTCTGAATTCTTCCCTCCACAGGTCGCCTTGGATTCCGTTACCTGCATTTGGGGAATCAAAGTGGAGAGAACAGAAATGTGGGTAGGAAATTAACCAGGAAGAAAAATGTGATAAAGGGAATTCTTTTGGCTTCAGTTTAAAATTTTTATTTGAAAATTATGTTCATTGAATGAGTATTATAGCATAAATTTGGAAAAAAGAGAAAAATTACAGAATATTTCATAGCTATAACACAACCACAGTTAACATTTGGGTCAAATTATTTTCACTTTTTTCCTCTGCATTTTTCACTGCTATCATCAGGGCATAAATATGATTTGTTATCTTTTAAGCAATGCTTGTTCTTATTTGATCAGTTCTACTCTTTCAAAATCAATTCTCTTTTATAAACTTAGATGAAATCCCCTTATCCTTTTTAGTACGAGTATGGCTCTTCAAGGCTGTTTTTTATTGTTCAAATTTACTGTGGTTTAGATTAAACTTTTAAGTGGGATAAATCATCACAACCCACCAACACAAAAATTTGGTGGACAAAACCATAGCTCTAGTGTAGCATCAGTAATAATAACACTGCATTCGAGGCATCTACCCTTGAGATGCTTGTCTCTGCTTACCTTCTACCTGAAAGGTCTAGGGATGGCACACTCTATTAAATGAGAATTTTCTACTCATTATGAAACAACAGTAGAGAGGTTTGCAGTTCTGTATGGAAGTCCTGGCTACTAAAGTCTCTCTGCACACCTACATGCCCATGTTCTTTTTTTTCCAGTAAGGATGTGAGGTTGCCAGCCGGGCTCCAGCACTCACTGGCTGTGGAAGCAGAGGCTCAAAGACAGGCCAAAGTGCGGGTGAGCCAGCTTTGAGCACTCCATCCTCCCACCAAGAACCTAAAAGGAGGCCTGCTCATGGAGAACATTTCCCCTTTACGTCCTTACCACTCATTCACCCAGCCCACTGGCAGGAATACGGCTTGTGCCCCCACTACTCTACAAAAATTGCTCTTAAAGATTGTTACTGCCTCCTAATTGATAATGCAAGATCTCTTTTCATGTTACACCCTCTCTGAAGCTATTGATAACAGCGACCACCTCCTCCTCCTCTTTGAGACATGCCTGCTTCACTTTCTCTCCTTAAAGGCATCTTAGCATGAAGGCTTCATCTTTTTCTCTCATGCTGGCATTTCTCCCTGGGTAATTTTAGTCACCTGTCACCTCTAAGTAAATGATACCCAGAGCTATATCCCTAGCTCTGAGCAAGTTCTAGAGGGACAGCCATGTTGGGGGTCCAATCCCCTCAAGGCCACATCCAAGAGCTGCCTGTGCTGCCTAGAGCCCCCACACAACAGGCCAGTGAGGAGCAAAGACAGGGCTGCCAGCAACTTCGGAGGACTGAGGTGTAGGGTGGGGCCAGCTGTTAGGAAGAAGAAATGAAGGGGAGGCAGATTTCTCTCAAAGAACAGAGAGTAGGTAAAGAAACAAACACTAACCACATAGGAAGGGTCACTAACCTTGGGGCGGTGAGGGAGGAGGAAGGGGAGGAAGGTGGACCTCTGGGCAGAGTTGCTTCTAAATCTGAGCCTAATCCCCTTTGCTCACAATAAGGTGGCATTTGGGTGGAGAGCCCGAAGCATCTGAAATGCTTGCCCATGTACTTTGCCCAAGTTGGGAGCCTTCCTTTCATGATTCCATGCTTTTGCCTAAAACGCTGACCACCTTTTTCTCTATATGGCAAAATCATACTAATCTTTCAAGGCCTACTAGTCATAACTCCTATAACACTTGGTTTATACTTGTCATGGGACTTAACAAATTCTGCCTTAAGTTGCAATTAATAGTATCCTAGAGAAAGAAGACTGAGTCTTTTCTCTTTTTACAGTTGTGCTTTAAGTGCAGCCACAGAGTGGATGCTCAGTGCTTGTCTGTTGACTCACACTGAATAGGGATTATAAGCTTAATGGAATGAAGGAGAAAAATCATTTTGCTTTTCCTCACATCTATTCTCTAGATGATCGCTGCAGAAGGAGAGAAGGCTGCCTCAGAGTCCCTGAGGATGGCAGCTGAGATTCTATCTGGCACCCCGGCTGCAGTTCAGCTTCGATACCTCCATACCCTCCAGTCTTTATCCACAGACAAACCTTCCACTGTGGTCTTACCTTTGCCATTTGATCTGCTAAATTTCCTATCTTCTCCTAGCAATAGAACTCAAGGAAGCATCCCCTTCCCAAATTCTTCCAAACCTGTTGAGCCACTAAACCCTAAAAAGAAAGACTCTCCTATGTTATAAGAGAGGGGACTAAAAGCTAATGTGACTGTAACAGAGCCAGATATATAAAGGCTGCATCACTGGGTGAGGCATTCTGTCCTCACTTCCTGCTTTTCATTGGTTGCCATAAGGAATGCTCTTGGAATGTATGAAGTCACAGTGATGCACACACTAGAAGACAGTGAGATGACGCAATGACTGAAAATCCACACTGCATAACAAGTCTAGGTGGATCACCTAAGCAGAGTAATTATGGGAAAGTTTTAGCCAGCATTCTACTTTGGAAAGAATTTTGAGACTATATATTTTATAGATATATGTTACTTAGAAACACGCTTATGGCTAAACCAATAAATTTTACTTCTGAAGAAGGGTTTTGTGGAGTCAGGCATAACAAAAAGCCATGACCAGAATCACTGGAATTGGAAAGTCAAAGTAATAATGGTTTTTATGACCTATAATAGTTCCTTGTACCACTGTCCTTTTTGTCACAGGCAAATTTTGCATTCTGGGGAGTGTCTATGGTCTTTCCTGTTGGTTGGTCTCCTGCCTGGCGCTGGTCAATATTTAAAGTGCTCATTGACATGACAGGGGACACTTTCCACGTCTTCTTGAGTGGCCTGTGATGTCTTTTTGTATTAACCAGTTGTTGGTGTGGGAGACTTTGATGGTAAGGATTTAATGGGGATAGGTTGCCATGAAACAGTGCTCTAGGTGTATTGTGGTTTGAATTGTGCCCCTCAAAACATTTTATTGAGAGGAGTGGCTGTAGCTCAAGTGGTTGAGCATCTGCTTCCCATGTACAAGGTCTTGGATTGATCTCCCGTACCACCTAAAAACAAACAAAACAAAAAAAAAA
>JAQZBX010017001.1:0-35971 GCA_029593785.1 Cabassous unicinctus
ATATAAAGGAAACTAAAGAAAGGAAAAGACCCTCAAGGAAAAATCCCCACAAATTGCTTTTCTGAAAGAAAAACTTTGCATAGAGCAGGAACATTAAATCATTGAGGCCCAGAGGAATATCTAATGAGGAGGATGCCGAAATCACAGATAGCTAGGCTAATTGTAAATTGCATACCATTTATACTCCAGATTCCATCTTTGTGCAGTGGGACTGATAACGTGAATTTAAAGGAAATCCAATTGATGAGTTGATTATTTGGAAGGTAGTTCCAAAAAGTATGCAAGGGATAGCCAATATCATAGAATAAGGATAAGAGTGATGTCATTTTTGAATTGTTTACCCAGTATTTAGCTAATCATGTGCATCTGAATACATCTAGGAATATTTCAGTGGTGGAAATACAGAGCTCATTTGATTTCTTAGATTTTCAAATTATTCTACATGTCTTCAAACTATTGCTCTGAGTATCTGACTTGCAATTATTTGAATGAACACTTGTTGAATGACATGTGTCAGTTTTCCCTATAATGATTCATAGTTTTCATCTATGAATGGTAAGAAGAATTAGAAAGTTCATATTATTAATATCATGAATAGTGGGAAAATTATGAATTGAAAAATCTGAAATTAAGAAATGTGAACGTTAAAAGAAAAACCAGCATTTCATTGAGGACTGAGAGAAAACAATGAGAGGAAAAGCATTGGAATGGATCCACAATAATTTAAGAAATATTAGAACCTGTGTGCTAAATTTTATCTTTCCTTCTTGTATATGATATGTATTATTTGTTTTTGACTACCTAGTATACATAATTGTTAAACAGAGTTAAATACAGAGATAATCTCTGATTTTCATAGACTTATTTGTTTTGTTATTAGGATATGAATAAATTCAAGGAATTGCCTGGGGTGCTTGTGATGTGATGTTCTAATAGGATAAATAGGTCACTCAGAGACAGAGAAATTATGCTTAGCTGTGGGGAGAATTTCCATAGGAAGAAAACATTAAAACTTTTGGTAGAAAGTCAATAAAGTGTTGACTAAGAACAAGTGATTTGCACAGTATAAGGGAGTGAGAAGACAAATCAAAAGAATAATGTCCCTGCAACATCAACTACCTGACAAATAAGCATATGCAAAGACTCCAAACAGGACCCTGAAAATCAAATGGAAATATCTCTAAACTGTAATCTGTGTTTATCTTATTTCTCTGGAGTTTGCTAACTGCCATTCTTGCCTGTGATGTTTATGATGGTAATGATTGGAAAAAGAAAGAGGGTGAGTTTATAGTTTGTGTTTGAGTTTTATCTATAATTTTAAAGAATTAGAGAATTTGGCTTAATTTATTATCCTGTTTTCACCTAACATAAAATTAGAATGGCTGAAGTAGTTCAATTCCAATAATTGGAGATATCATGGCTTTAGGTGAAATAAGCAGGTAATAGAAAAAGTGGGGGTTTTAACATTAAATTTATTGTTGCTTCAATTCATCAGCTTTAATGGTTTATGCATTTGGGCTCTGAACTTAGATAACTCCGGTTTCCTTTTCTTACTTTCTAAATGCTAGTGAGGTATTCTGTATATATTCAACCCAGGAAAGCCTCAAGGAATTTTTACCTCTGTTAAATACTGTTACTCTTGTATGAATGTTAAATTGAACATAATTCCATATTCATTATATACATCTTATCTTTTCAAAGTTCTTCTTTACCTATTTTCAAATTTAAAACTCAGAACTCACTGTTTTAAGTAAGGGAGATTTATGCCTCTAACCTTGGATGAAGAATATGTTTTGGAGAGAAATCAAGTCAATTGCAGATTTCACTACTAAAATTAATGGCTGAGTCCAGAACAGAAACTAGGGTTCCTTTGTATTCTAAAATTAAGGAGCTAATAATTAAGTCACAGTTTATATAGGAAAAATCATTATTTTATGGGAAACCTAACCCAACAGGAAGAATTTCCAGGAAGGAGAATGAAAATCACTTATGACCTTGGGACTGGAGAAAACTGGTGCTTCAGATACTTTTTATTAAAAGTGACTAGTTAGAATGTAAAAACACTTTATTAGCTATCATAATTTTGTGTCAATAAAAACAGATAAATCTTTGTATGGCTTTGCCTCCATACTCTACTAACCTTAATTTTTTAAATCATATTTTCATGTGTAAAGCATAACTTTCAAATTTTATTTTCAGTGGAAGGATTGGGAGGAGAACAATTAAAGTGGGTTTTATATCCTGGCACTGGATTAAAATAATGTTTTCCTTTTATGTCCATCTGAAGAATAGACAATTACATTGAGTTGTTCAAAACAATATTTTAAATATTATTTCAAAATAAAAAACATTCTTTTAAATTATAGGTGAGGAAATATTTACCTAGGACATGTGGAGCTGTACAGAGAGGACTTACTCCATAATCACTTGTCTATATGTTAATTCAAAATCTTAAATCTGCACCACAGAAATAAATTCAATCATAGTAAGAATACAATTGATTACAATGGATTTTTTTTTTTTTGATGGTGACATGGTTAATATAATCTTTGAAATAGAGAGATGAGGATGGAATTAATAATGAATTGATGTGGAATGATAGCTACAAGATTTGCGCCGAAGATGCATCACAAATTTTTAACAAAGGCAAAGAGTATTAATGATACAGATCATGGTCAAAATTTATACTAAAAAAAATGTGCACCAGTATTTTACCAATTCTTTGTTAATTTTCCATCAGTGTTGAGATTCAAACTAAGTTAACAGAAGCTGTGGTCAACCTGAACTGCATCAGCTTTATTTCTATATATCAAATGCTCTTGATTTAATATAATATGTGATAGGTTTTGAAGAGATTCAAACAAAAGATTTTCATTCAATACCTCACTATTAATTAAAAGTTCTTATATTAAGAATGAAGGTATTTATGATATTGGCTTCATAAAATGTATTGGGTAATTTTCCCTCTTAAAATTTTTGGAAGGTTTTTTAAACAGGATTGGTGCTAATTATTTTTTAAATGCTTGGCAGATTTCACCTGTGAGGCCATCTGGTCTTGGACTTTTCTTTGCTGGGGGATTTTTGATGATGGATTCAATCTCTTTAAATGTGATTGGTTTGTTAAGTTCTTCTATTTCTTGTAGCATCAGTGTAGGCTGTTTGTGCATTTCTAGGAATTTGTCCATTTCATTGAGGTTGTCTAGTTTGTTGACATACTTTTTCTCATAATATCCTCTTATGATTCGATTTTATTTCTGTGGGGTCAGTCGTAACTTCACCCCTTTCATTTCTGATTGTATTTATTTGAACCTTCTCTCTTTTTTTCTTTGTTAGACTAGCGAGGGATTTGTCAATTTTGTTGATCTCAAAGAACCAGCTTTTGGTTTACTTGATTTTTCTCTATTGATTTTTGTTCTCAATTTCATTTGTTTCTGCTCTAATCTTTATTATGTCATTCCTGCTGCTTACATTGGGATTAGTTTGCTGCTCTTTTTCTAGTTTCTCTAGTTGTTCAGTGAAATCTTTGAGTTTAGATGTTTTCTTCTTTTTTAACATAAGCATTTAGGGCTATAAATTTCCTTCTCAAGACTGCCTTCTCTGTATCCCATAAGTTTTGATAAGTTGTTTTCTCATTTTCATTTGTCTTAATATAAGGAGGCTGCGGTTTGTCTCTCTCTCTGGGTGGGAGAGGAGACCCCGAGCTGGTGGCCTGGCTGGCGTGTGGGGGAATCCGGTGTGGAGGGCGACGCAGTAAAGAAGCTGCGGAGACGAGGCTGGTGGCGCAGGTCTGTTTATTCAGGAAGTGCAACACCTTTTATAGGGCATAGGGGGATGTGGCAGTTGCCGATTGGCGGGCGTGGGGTTGGCGGGAAGGTTGTGGCACGAACAGGGAGGAGGGTAGGGATTGGTGGGTTTAAAGACGAATGGTGGTTGGGCATTGGTGGTTGCAGTTGCCAGGGAGGAGGGCAGAAAACTTAGGCGCGAACTTCCCTAAACTTCCGTGAAGAAGGCTAGCTGTTCTTTGTTCCTAGTTTTAGCCTTAGCGGCCATGTCAAAGGGGGGTTGGGAGAAGGTGCTAGAGCTGATAAGGTGTCTGAAGAGTTAAAGGGAGTAGGAGCGGGAAAGATGTTTTTCTATATCCTACAACATTAATATATTTTCAGATTTCAAATGCATTTTCTTCTGTGACTCAATGATTATTTAGGAGTGTGTTGTTTAGCTTTTGCACATTTGGAAATTTACCTTTATCCTGTCTATTATAGATTGCCAGTTTCATTCCATTATGATCTGAGAAGGTGTTTTGTATAATTTCGATCTTTCTACATTTATTGATACCTGCATTGTGTCCTAACATGTGGTCTATTCTGGAGAAAGATCCATGGCCACTTGAGAAGAATGCAAAACCTGCTGAGTTTCGATGCACCATTCTATATATATCTGTTAGGTCTAACTTGTCTATCGTATTGCTCAAGTTCTCTGTTTCCTCGTTGATCTTCTGTCTAATTATTCTGTCTAATGATGTATGTGGTGTGTTGAAATCTCCAATGATTATTGTAGAGATGTCTATTTCTCCCTTCAGTTTTGCCAGAATTTGTCTCACATGTTTTAAGGCACCCTGGTTAGGTGCATAGATATTTATGACTGTTATATCTTGCTGGTGGATTGTCACTTCTATTAATATATAATGGCCTTCTGTATCTCTTATAACTTTATTACATTTAAAGTCTGCTTTCTATAATATTACTATAGCTACCCCTCCTTTTTTTGGTTATGATTAGCATGGAGTACCTTTTTCCAACCTTTCACTTACAGCCAGTTTATATCCCTGGGTCTAAGCTGAGTCTTTTGTAAGCAGCATATGCATGACTCATGTTTTGATATCCATTCTGTCAGCCTATTTCTTTTGATTGGGTAGTTTAATCCATTCACATTCAATGATATTACTGTAAATGCATTATTTACTTCCACCATTTTATTTTTTGGTTTTCATATGTCATATCATCATTTTGTCTGTCTTTTTACTCTTTTGAGTAAATTTATGCTATTATTTCCTCTATATTCTCCTCTAGACTTTTTTTTTCCTGTCTTTTGTTTTTTTCAGGCTCTGAGATATCTTCATGATTTCCTACAAAGATGTATTCTTCCTTATGAACTCTCTAATGAACATAAATGCAAAAATTATCAAAAAAAAATACTTGCAAATTGAATCCAGTAGCATATCAAAAGAGTTATATAACATGACAAGTGATTTTTATTCCTGGAATGTAAGACTCATTCAATATAAGAAAATCAATCATTGTAATATTCCTCATTAACAAACTGAAGGAAAAAAAACAACACATGATCATCTCAATTGAAACAGAAAAGGCAATTGACAAAATTCAGCATCTTTTTTTGATAAAAAACACTTCAAAATATAGGATTAGAAGGAAACCCTTCAAAATGATAAAAGACATATTTGAAAAACCCACAATCAACATCATATTCAATGGGGAAAGGTTAAAAGCATTCCCTCTAACATCAGGAATGAGACAAGAATGCCCACTCTCACCATTGTTATTTAACCTCTAGAAAGAGGTTCTAGCTATGCAGTTAGACAAGAAAAAAATTAAAGTCACCCAAATAGGAAAAGAGGAAGTAAAACTCTCACTATTTGGGGATGATATGATCTTATATTTAGAAAATCTGAAATGTCTACTACAAAGGTACTTGAGATAATAAATGAGCTCATCAAATGACAGTATATAAGATCAACACACAAAAATCAGTAATCTTTTGTACACTAGTACTGAATAATCTGAGGAGGCAATCAGGGGAATATTCCATTGACAATAACAAAAAGAAGACTTAAATACCTATGAATTAATTTAACAAAATAAGTACAGCACTTATATGCAGAAAACTACAAAACAACACAAAGGAAACTGATGAAGACTTAAACAAGTGGAAAGACATTCTGTGTTCAGGGATTGGAAGACTAAATATCGTAATGATGTCTATTCTACCCAAACTGATTCATAGATGCAATGCAATACCAATCAAAATTCCAACAGCCTACTTTACAGAATTAGAAATGAAAAGTGAATGGGAGGAATTTCACTGTGTGACCTTATAATATTACAAAGCTACAGTAGCCAAAGCAGCATGGTACTGGCATAAAGATAGACTCATTGATCAATGGGATAGAATTGAGAGTCCAGAAATAAACCCTCACCTATATGGTCAACAAGTTTTTGACAAACCTACCAAGTCCAGGTTAATGGGACAAAATAGTCTCTTCAACAAATGGTGTTGGGAGAACTGGATATCTTACCAAAAGAATGAATGAATGAGTACCCCTATCTCACTTCCTATACAAGAATCAACTCAAAATGGATCAAAGACCTAAATATAAAAGCCAGGACCATAAAACTACTAGAATAAAATGTAGGGAAACATCTTAACATCTTGGGGTAGGTGGAGTTTACTTGGACCTTACCCTCAAAGGATGTGCAACAAAAGAAAAATAGATAAATGGGACTGCCTCAAAATTAAACACTTTTGCACCTCACAGAACTTTGTCAAAAGCATGAAAAGGCAACCAAGTCAATGGGAGAAAATATTTGGAAATCACATGTCCAATATGGGTTTAACATCCATAATAAACGAAGAGATGTTTCAACTCAGCAATAAAAAACACAAATGACCCAATTTAAAAAATGGGCAAAAGACTTGAATAAACATTTATCTAAAGAAGAAATACAAATGGCAAAGTACATATGAAAATATGTTCAACATCTTTAATGATTAGGGAAGTACATATCTAACTAAAATGAAATATCATTTCATACGTATGAAAATGGCCAGTATTAAAAAGACAGAAAACTAAAAGTGTTGAAGAGGATGTGAGGTGAGAGGAACACTTATTCACTCTTAGTAGGAATGTGGAATGGTACAGCCACTGTGTAGGACTGTTGCAGTTCAAAGGAATTTGAATATATACTTGACATGTGTCCCAGAAATACCACTAATAGGTATATACCCAAAAGTACTGAGAGCAGTGACACAAAGAGACATTTGCACACCTATATTCATAGCCATGTTATTCATGATTGCCAAAAGTTGGAAACAACCCAGGTGCCCACCAACCAATGAGTGGATAAACAAACTGGTATATTCACACAGTGGAATATTATGCAGCTGTAACAAGAAATGAAGTCATAAAGCATATGACAACATGGATGAACATGGTGAAGCAAGACAGGCACAAACATACAAATACTGTATGATTGTGTTTCTATGAACCAAATATATTCTGAACATATTGTATGATTCCATTTCTATAAAATGTTAATATAAATCATTTAATAAAAGAATGAAGGGATTCAACAAGTGACCTCAAAAATTTCTTAGTATGCAAAATGAATTTATGTATGCTACAATTACAATGTAGCTATAATTGCTACAATGCTACAATTTTCTATTATATATAGAAGTCAAAATTATTTGGCAGGGTTCTTAACAAGAGTCAAAATATTTATTTAGAAGCACTAATATTTTGATAATAAAATCAGACTTTAATTCTTCAATGACCAGTAAAACAATGGTCATTTATTGATGGTTTTGATCTTTACAACCACTTGTGACAAAGTCCAGGCACAAATTCATCAGTTTAATTTATTTTTTATTTATTTATTAAATTTTTATTTTTAAAGAAGTTTTAGATTACAGAAATGTTACTTCAAAATATAGATCATTCTCTTATACCCTATGCCATCCGTCTCTCATATTTTCCCCTATTAATAATCTTTTACATTAATGTAGCATATTTGTGGCAATTGATGAACAAATACTAAAGCAGTGCTACTAATCATGGTCTATAGTTTACACTATGGTTTAAACTTTGCACTGTACAATTTTATAGGTTTTGACAAAACATATAATGGCCTGTATCCATCATTGCATTATCATGCAGAAAAATGCCAATACTCTAAAAAGGCCCTATGCCCAACTTCTTCTCTCCCCCTCCCATCAGTAACTCTGGTAACCACTAACTTTATATCAATGTTACATGTTCTTCTGTTACTACAATAATAATAAGTCTATTTGTTCCATGATTACATTCCCCCTTTATGTTTTTTCATTGCTCATTCTTGAGGATTTTGGCATGGTGATGTCCACAGTACTTCAGATTGAGAGGTGGTTTAGATCTTATGGGGAAGAAGGAAGGAACTGTTTGGCTTGCAGTTGTAGATACTCTTTGATCATAATTTTGTTAGTTGTCCTTGATTCATCAGATGACCTAGAGAGTAGGTGTTGGCTGAAATTCTACTGAGATTCAGGACTCAACTGTCAAATGAACATATAAATAATGCAAATGTCTGGGACAATTATTTAATAGGCATTTTCCTAATTATAGATTCAAATAAAAGCAGTAGAAGAATCATGTATAGGGAAATTATAAATGAGCCTAACTCTATTACAGTGAGGAAATAGGTTATCATATATTCCAAGATAGGGCCCAATGACAGCATGCTAATTTCATGGGTATTATGTCTGGCCTATTGTGTTCAGATGTCTCTAGAGCTCTCAGGAGCACCTCTGTTTGAAACTTTGTTATCTGTGGTAGTTAGTGAGATCTCCTTAAGACATGCATAAGTGTAACCTCTAGAATGACCTCCTGACTCACTTTGAAAATTCTTAGTTGTAAAAAACTCTTTTCTATTTAATTTTCCTCCTTTTTGACAAGGTCTTTTTCCAAATGAATAGCTGGTTGGTGCTGGGTAATAATCCCTCATTGCCAGGGAAACTATCCCCAGGAGTCAAATCCCATACAGGGGGGTGGGGGTGGAAATAGTAAGTTAAATTGCAATTCATATTGTTAGGCTAAGTTTCAGTTTTATAAGAATAAGGTTCATAAGTACAATCACTAAAAACAAGGGCTTGGCATATTGGTCTTTTCTTTTATTAGTCATGGTCTATTACTGTAAAGAGTCTTGCCACTCTATTAGAGAACACAGAGGGACTCCCCTGGATGGGAATTTAATATTCTGTTCTTTATTGTGTGGGTCCCATTCACTGAGATAACACCCTATGACCACATGAACACATTCATCTTCCGTAAAAGCATGCCCCAAATGTACTCTTCCCCACACATCCCCCTAATAACACCTTGCACCAGTTTCCCTTCCCTGCCATAGCTGCCAAAAGAACACTCAAATAATTGCTTTCTCAACCAAAGTCCTCTACCTACTCAGACTGCACCTGTTACTTCCTTCAACCTTCCCCCCGACTTTATGGATAGCCCAATCCAACCCCCCAACACTACTCACACTCACAGGTTTGCATCATCAACACCACGTAAATTGCTGAACCTACATCACTCCCATCCTCTGTTAAACCTCCCCCATGCACCTTATCATAGAGCCTACCAGATTGACCATTGGCTCACTACTCTCTACTTGCTATCACCATTTTAAATAGGATGTAACATTCATAGATAAATTTAGTGGTTCCAAAATTCACACATTGAGATACCATTAAATAAAACCTTCAAGGTCAAACTGCCTTATGCTCTTCTTTTAGTTTTATCCAATGCTTTGTTTGTGGACCATTTGTATATGTGTGTGTGTGTGTGTGTGTGTGTGTGTGTGTGTGTGTATGCAAATATATTTATGATTTCATTAAAATACCAGTAGGGATAAATATACTTTTTTTATATAATATCAGCATTTCTTGTCACAAATCACTAAGAAAAATGTAAACAAGAAATTTAAAAAATTAGTCATTGGCCTTTTGCAGTGATCTCTTTCCTTCTAATTATTAAAAATTGATGTATCATCATATTAATCTTTAAATTTATTTTCTACACATTCCAAAATTTAGATAGACTACATTCTACTAGTAAAACTTTCCATTTGCTTCTATATGATTGAACAAAGACAATTCATGACTAATACATTCATTTTTTACAAATATTGATTTCATAATGATCCAGAATGAATTCTTTTCTAAGTACTTAGTTGCACAGTTCATTGGAATGGGAAAATAATTGGTATCTCTTCAGCTTTCTTAAGTTTTTAATTGACTGATTGAATGCATTCATTTTTATTAATGGCAAGATTGAACATAATGCTCTGAAAGACCTATGGAAGTCATCATAAGATAATCCAGGAAAGATACTTTTATTACATATAAGATTTTCATTTTATGTAAAACTGAAATCTTGTAATTTAACATAGGTTCATGATGTGAGTAATCATAAATATTCTTTACAAACATTTCTGATAGTTACATGTATTTTGTGATTTCAAGTGTCTGTTAGATATTTTCACTTCATTATACCATGGAAAATGGGAATAATGTCACTGTGTTTATCTTAATACTTTCCCAAGACTAGTCCCTTGAAATACTATGTTTTGTATTGTTTTTATTTTGTTACAGTGCTATTTGGTTGTGAAACTTGCTCAAAATTATTTCTCTCTCATGCAGTCAGCTAATTAACCAGCCCATATATTGTTTCCTTAATTACCTTTCACTCTCTGACCTTTGTTACATTAACACAATGATGCCCAAAATAATAACTGCCTTCCTGGCAGAAAGGAAGACCATTCCTTATAATAACTGCATGACACAGCTCTTTTCCACACATTTCTTTGGAGGCATCAGGATTTTTATCCTCACAGGGATGGCCTATGAGCACTATGTGACCATCTGCAAGCCCGTGAACTACACTGTCAGCATGATTAGGCAGATGTATAACATGATCAGCATAGCTTGTTGCATTGGGGGATTGATACACTCTGCCAATCAGTTTCATCATCTACATACCCTTCTGTGGTTCTAATGAGATAGATCACTTCTGTGATGTGTATCCTTTGCTGAAATTGGCCTGCACTGATACATTCTGAGGTGGTTTCATGGTAATTGTCAATTCAGGTGTGGTTTCTTAGGTATCTTTTGTGATTTTGATGATTTCTTATTTCCCAAAATTACACACTTTCAGGGCTTACCCTGCAGAAAGCTGTAGCAAAGCTCTTTCCATTTGCAGTTCTCACATAACATTTGTTGTGTTATTCTTTGCACCTATTCATTTACATTAGATCAGCCATAACTTTTCTACACCATTATTGCTCCCATGTTCAGTGCTCTGATTTACTCTCTAAGAAACTTGGAGATGAATGCTTTCAAGATGTGGGTACATATTACTATAAGTATAAATATTCAAACAAAGATATTTCAGTTTGTAACAAATGTTTCACAACAATGCAAGTTGTTGGTGGTGTGGAGATGCCTGGGAGCCTTGTATGATGATATAAATGTTTGTTTTGTAAATTAACAGATTTTGCTGTACATTTATTCCTTATGTATGTTCATGTATGAATGATATAACTCAGTAAAATTTTATTTAAAAAAAAGAATCATTTCATTTTCTAAAGGAAGTCATTTATATAAAAGCCATTGCTGAATTTTCCTCTAAGTATTGTTAAATAAGTATCTACTCAACCCTGAATCCTAAAATTGATCTGGAATGTTAGCTAGATTTTATTCAAAAGCATGCGAGCCAACCTAAAATCAAAGATCATTATCTTCAGCCCTTGCCAAGACCTCTTTCTGGTTGGGCTATTTGATTAATTTTCTCATGGCAATTTTTCTTTCACTATCTTCACATATCTACCTCAAGTCTGCCTTACTATTACTATTCATTCTGACAATATAGGGAAGTGTTTTCTCTGTTCCTCTTATAATTCTCTTGGAAAATCCTAACTGGATGCCATCTCTTAGAGGAGAAATGATGTTTTTAGACTCTGAGGTCGAGTATCGTGGAGCAGAGCTTAGAAGGGTGGATTGTCCAGCTGAAGATAATAGATAAATGAGTGGAACGCTTAACCACCTTGGCAACTCAGCATTCATATTACCTTTCTCTATACTTTTTGAAACTCATAATAAAGCAGAAAAAAATTCTGTTTACATTGAACAAGATGATTCTGTGAAGATATCCTCGGCCTCTCCCACAAAATGAAAAATATATCATCCCCCAAACCTTACTGTATGACACTGAATAATGTTTATTAAAATTTTAGTTTCTCTTCTAGTTCAAATTATAACCACAAATGCATTATCTATAACATAAACAAATTGTAAAGTTAATGATCAGAAATATCTCATATAAAATAAGTAAAATTTATTTCCCATATATGTATAAACACTAACAATAAAAAAAGAAAATATGCATTGTTACCACAGCTCTTATTGCTGTAATTTGTCATCAGGTTTTTAAAAATATTTATACCTTTATTTCTTCCAGTTTATGCTCCACCTTCCTTTCATTCTCAGGCTGACATTCATCCATTTTTGATTATTTAGTGCTCCTGTTTTTCTTTTTTTAATATTATTTTTATTTATCACTCCCCCTTGCTGCTTGTGCTTGCTTTCTGCTTTCTCTGTCCATTTGCTGCATGTTTCTTCTGTGCCTGCATATCTCTCCTTTGTTGTGTCATCCTGCTGTGCCAGTTCTCCATGGGTGAGAGACGTTAGCTCTCCATGGGCATGGGCTGTCAGCTCTCTGTGTGCATGGGCATGGTTGTCAGCTCTCCAAGGGCATTAGCCATCAGCTCTCTGTGGGTGAGGGCCAGCTTTCCCTCACCAGGAGGGCCCAGGAACAAAGCCCAGGGTATCCCTTATGCTATATGGGAGCCCAACCACTTGAGCCACTTCTGCTTCCCTAGTGAAGCAGGCTACGTATAAGGAATCAGTAGGTGGATCTGGAACCTGGCAAGAGGACCATGTGGACATCAATACCCCAAGATGGCTGATGGAAGACCCTCAGGAGATTTCTACCACCCAGAGATTCCCAGGAGAAGCTCCATATATTATCCCAGGACATTACCATTTGCCCCACCTGGGGGATTGATGGGTGGGGTAATCAATCAGAACAGCAAACACCTGGGACTCCTCCCATGCCATTAGCAAAGGTGGAACAATTAACAGTTTGAAAAGCAGACACATAGGTTATATCCACCCTGCTCCTGCTTCTGGCAGCTCTCGGCCCTGATGTTCTTGGCCCTGTTGCTCTAGGCCCTGTTGCTCTTGGCCTTGCTGCTGCTTTCACCCCTCATGGCTTCTGTGTCCTGCTCTTACCATGTCTCCCCCTGCATGGATCAACATGCAAGTAAAACCTGGGCATTTATAATCTATAATGGGAAATTGTAGTCTATAAATCAGCCCTCTTTATCATTCTTAAGCCCCTTCCTCTCTACCAGGGACCCATGACCTCTTATCTTCTCCCATTTCTCTTCCCTCCACACCTATTTATAAATTACTGGCCTCACTAACCTGACATGCACTGAAATTCATTTCTGCAGCATGTCAAGAACCTAAATTAAATCTGGTAACACTAGTGTTCCTATTTTTGATTCATTTTCTGTTATTCCTGAGTTTCTGAATCCTCAATGATCCTGATGTTTTTATTCCTTAATCTTTCCATTACCTCTTACCATTTTTATTGGAAATTTTAAGAGATGCTCAGAGAATCCCCTGAATTGCAGATATTGGTCATCTACCCTCATTGTGTTGAAACAACCACATTTCCCCTGGTCATCACTGTTAATAAATACAATCCATTTTTTATTGTTTTAATAGGGGAATGAGGAGTCCAAAATGTCCAGTGGCATTCTCAATAACCAATTCAATAAAATCATTTCTCTTTTCCTCAATAAATGCATAATATTATTGTAGCTAAGATTTTAAATCACCTGAAATGAAAATGTCAGGTCAGGAAGAAAACATTCTATTAATGGGTTTTTAATACAATAGTAAAAGGAGTTATTGCACTTATATCATTTGATTTCTATAACTTTTTTTCTTAAAAATGAATAAACATATACTGAATAAAACAACTTTAAGGATTTTTAAGGTGTTTTCTTTGAATAGGCACTTGAATGATCAGGAAGATATTTCAGCATTCTATCATACTGGCTACTTCATCATAATGGGGTGTATGGTAAGAACAGTGAGTTCCCTGGATGATGTGTCTTTTGCCATATATTTTACATTAAAATAAGTTACTTGATCAGACTCAATTCTAGATGAGTAAATTGATGGTGAATAAGATATTCCATAAGTCCATGTATTATGTTGTTACTATAAGCATTTTGAGCAGGCAAAGCAAATCCATCAATTTACTATTAATATCTTTAAGAAGTATCTAATTCTGTGAGTGCCCCTTTCATGAAGGAAAGTTTTCATTGTAATCAACTTTCCACAAGGCAGTTTACTAGTCCTGCTGAGTGGTTATATATATTAGATACTTAATCTCGTTTTGAAAGATACCAGTTTTCAAAGTCTACCACTTCCATATTTCTCTTTCCACATGCTCATCTTACAATGTGACATTGTGACTGCTCCCAGAAATTTTGGCAGTCATTTGTCCCCCCCATGAAAGTCAGAAGGCCATTGTGATTGCCTCAGCCAATATAATGCAGCAGAACTGAACCAATGTGACTCCGAATTCTAAAAATTAAAAACACTCACTTTGTTCTTTTGGGTTACTCACACATGGAACCCACTTGCCATGTTGTGTAGCAGCTCAAAATTGTCCACACAGAGAATCCATATGAAGAGGCCACATTTGGGTTATCATGGCCAACAGCACAGTTGAAGCCTTGGTTGAATATTTGAAGAAAAAGGATAAAGATTTTAGGGAAGTACTAATAATAGAAACTGCAATTCAATAAATATTGATGAAATTTCATGACACTAGGTAACTATAACAGTTCTAAACATGTATCAACTTAGAAATTTATAGATTTAATGGGACCTAATGGACAGGTACAGCTCAATTGAACCAGAGATTCCAGACTATACATTTCACTAAAGCACAAACAGATAAATTGGGAAAAATAAGTCATATTCTATTATGTAAATTGACTTTCTACAAATTTCACATTCACATTTTATAAGCCCCTTCATCTGATGAAATACAATGAAAATAAATTTCAAAAACAAAAGAATAAGTTAAATTTGTATCATTTAAGTATAAAAGTGTATGAGATATCTAAACTAATTCTTATACCTGGAAGAGAACAAAAATACTACTTATATAGACTTATGCAGATTTCTGCTTTGAGCTAAAAAAATTTGGGTTTGAATAAAACACTGGACAATGTCATAGAAAAAAAAATGGTGCATGCAGTGGAGTAAACAAGGAACTAGAGAAGAACAAAGTATGCACAAGTAAGGTTGATAGTGCTTTGTATTAAATGGACTATATTATAAAAACAGAGGTGCAAAAGTAATGGGCTAAGCATTCAAAATTCAAATCTACAAGTGAGTAGTTGTACAGTGAAGAGTTATGACAGGGGTGTGGGATACTAGTGGGTTGGGTGGTACAAGCTTGACAGTGGTGTAGGGTGGGGAGGATGGGTTGGATGGTCCATGGACCTTGGGGGAGGATTTGGGAGAGAGTTGTGAACACTGGGGATTGGTGGGTACATGGGTGAAACTACAGTGTTGAGAAAACTCTTATGGCAATATGACAAGGAAGGGTTACTGGTTTAGGATATTGAATAGGGGGGCACTTGGGACAGAGTACACCTGGGACAGTCTTCTAGAGAATGTGTGAGTGATCATTTTGTCATAGTGTGCTGTATCAGTGAGGGGAGACCCACATAATGAGTGAGTAGGAGTGGGACTCCCATGCTTAGGAGGCCAAATATGTTCTCAAACAGAGGGGAGGGTGTCTCTTAAGAGCATGGGCAGTTCCTAATAGGGGAGAGCAGACTGAGTCCAACACTCAACATTATTTCAAGTGTCTATGAATCTTGTCTTTTAAGGAGTGAAGCCTAGTGTCTGCCATGGGCTCTGAGGGGAAGGGGATGATGGAATAGAATTGATGGAACAGGGGGTATTTAGTGGGCCTTCGAAGTATTTTGCATGATCTTGCAGTAATGGATACAGGCCATGTTAAATTTCATCAAAAATTTATAAAAGTGTATGCTTATGAGCCTTTTGTTTTTGAATTTGCAACATGGCCTAGTGTTGTATGGTGCCTAAGAGTTACCTCCATGTTGCTCAAATGTGGCCTTTCTCTAAGCGAAACTCAGCATGTGGATGCATTACCTTCTCCCCAGCCAGGGACATGACTAGCAGGGATGAACATCCCTGGCACTGAGATATTACTACCAAGCACTGGCTGGTGATAAAACTGGAAAAAGACCTGGAATAAAAGGGGGAAAAGAGAAAGACAAATGAGTTTAAATTGCTAAGAGACTTCAAAGTGATTCGAGAAGTCCTCAGAAGGGTCACACTTACCCATTTCTCAGCAGGATCTCAAAGATGGCCAAAGTGGACACTACCCCATACAATGGGGCTCCTGAGGGCTCCAGAGGCCCCCAGGTCCTGTGGTCATGGTGGATAGCTCTGGAGTTTGGTGCCTTGCCAGTGGGTCCTACTTTGGGTATTGTGCCCCTGAGTGTGACAGAGTTGGAATCATATGTGACTTCTCTACATATGACTCTTTTGTCCCTTTTGTTTGAACCTATAGTTGGTGCTGGAGTTGGTAGGTGTATGTCAAGGAGACTTGAACCTCTGGACTGTCCATGTGATGGCTGGGCCCTGAGCCTCAGAGGAGTTGCAGCACCTACTCTCTAGTTCATTGGATTCACCCAGGACAGATGAGAGGGAGGTGAGGATGGACAACCACCACACCAAGGAACTGAGAGAGTCTACAACTGCAAGCAAGAGAGTCCCATCCATAAGCCATATGGGATTTAAGTCACCTCTCAAGTAGTGGTGGAGTAGGCATCTCCATCCTAGAATCCTCAGGACTGGGGAATAAAATATGGACTAGAGTAGACTTACTGGTGTTCTACTATAGTCTTATTGTGAGTGTAGCAATGGAAGAAAATATATCATTGATGTGGAAACCATGGCCAGCAGAGGTGCTGAAGTCAGGGAGAGGGAAAAAAGAGATGTAATATGGGGGCATTTTCAGGACTAGGAATTGATCTGGATGACACTGCAGTGACAGTTGCAGGCCATATATATCCTGCCATAACCTACAGAATTGAGTGGAAGAGTGTAAACTACAGTATAAACTATAGTCCATGAAGAGTGGCAATGCTCCAAAATGTGTTCAATTGCAATGAATGTATCACACTAATGAAAGAAGTTGTTAATGTGGGGAAAAGTGGGATGTCTGGTGAGTGGGGCATATGGGAATCCCTTATATTTTTTATGTAACAATTTATATATTTTAAGTATCTTTTAAAAATAAATTAAAATATATTTTTTAAAAATTAAGTATATTTCATCTGAAAAAAAAAGTGTATGGTCTAAAATGTAAATCATAATGTAAACGATTGACCATGGTTGGTAGCTATGTTTCAATATTTATAAATCTCTTGTAACAAATGTACCATCCACATGTAAAAAGATTATTAATAGGGAAGGGGGAAAAGGGGGAGGATGATGGATATATGGGAGTCCCCTATATTCTGTATGTAGCTTTAGTATGACCTAAAACTTCTTTGATGACAATATGAAAAAAAGTAAGACACTAGGGAAGAAATGGAAGAAAACACCACTGAAAATACAGGACAACTGATATTACAGTGATGAAAATGTCAAAAAATTATTTTATTTTTTTTATTTTAATATTTTTAATTTTTTTAAATGCCCCATTTTTTACTTTATTTTAGTATTAGTTTCTCTAAATTATTATGTATTTTATTTCTTAAGTTTAAACCTATCATTATTATTTTATTTTCTTTTTAATCAAATTTGGCAATATTCTTGGCTTCATTTTTGAAGATGTTTTGGATCACAGAAGGGTTACAACTGTGGCAGGGCAGTATCAATTGAGTGGGGTGTCAGTGATGGGAGATACATAAGAGGAAGTTCACCTGGGCAGACAAAAAAGGTATATAAATATGCTCAAATGTTCTTGGGGCATTGCCACTGTGGCTTGAGGATCACACAACGACAGAATTATTATTGAATTCCCATCCTGGGGAGCTCTGCCACATTCTCTAATGGAAGAGCAACAATCCCCCAAGTACAGGAGCAATGACTAATTAAGAAAGATGGTCAACTGATGGGTCCTTGATATTGACAACTGTGCTTATGAGCCTTTTGCTCTTGAATTTGCAACTTAGCCTAGTGTTGTAGAGTGTCTAAGAATTATCTACTGAGAGCCTCCTTGTTTCTCAAATTAAGTTTTTCTCTAAGCCAAACTCAGCATATAAATGCATTACCTTCCCCCCAGCAAGGGACATGACTCCCGGGGATGAGCCTCTCTCGCACTGAGAAATTACTACCAAGCACTGGCTGGTGATACAACTGGAAAAAGACATTGAATAAAAGGGGGAAAGGTAAAGACAAATGAGTGTATATGGCTAAGAGACTTCAAAGTGAGTTGGGAAGTCATCAGAGAGGTAATTCTTATGCATGTCTTAGCAGTATCTCATAGACAGCAAAGGCAGATACTACCCCAAACAGTGGGGCTCCTGACAGCTCTGGAGACACCCAGGTCTTATAGTCATGGCAGATAGCTCCAGAGTTTGGTGCCTTGCCAATGGGCCCTACTTTGGAGTTTGTGCTCCCAAGTTTAACAGATTTGGACTCAGATGTGGCTTCTATACACATGCCTCTTCTGCCCCATTTACTTAAACCTATAGTTGGTACTGGAGTTGGTAAGTGTACATTCAAGAGGCTTGAATCTCTGGGCTGTCCATATGCCAGCTGGGCCCTGAGCCTCTGTAGTTGCTACATCTACTCTCCAATTCATTGGACTCATCCAGAACAACTAACAAGGAGGTGAGGATGTACAACCACTGCACCAAAGAACTGAAAGAATCTACAACTGCAAGCAAGAGAGTCCCATCCATAAGCCATATGGGATCAAACACACTCTTAATTAGAGGTGGTGTGGGTATCACCATCCCCAAATCCTCAAGATTGGGGAATAAATAATAGATTAGAATAGACTTACTGGTGTAGTATAAACTTATTGTGATTCTGGCAATGGAAGAAATTATATCATGGATGTGGAGACAGTGGCCACTGGAGGTTCTGTAGTCAGGGAGATGGTAAAACAGGTGCAATATGGGGGCATTTTCAGGACTTGGAATTTACCAGATTGACATTGCAATGACAGACACAAACCATTATATATCTTGAAATAAACTACAGAATTTAGTGGGAAAGAGTAATAGCAGCAACATAAACTATAATCCATGGTTAGTGACAATGTTCCAAAATGTGCTCATCAATTGCAATGAATGTACCACAGTAATGAACGAAGTTGTTAATGTGGGGAAAATTGGAAGGTTTGGGGAGTGGGGCATATGGGTATCCCTTATATATTTTTATGTAACATTTTATGTAATCTAAGTATCATTTAAAAATAAATAATATATTTTAAAGAAAGAAACTTACCAAAATACACACACACACACACACACACACACACAAAACTAGAAGAGAAATAATGTAAGAAATGAATGAATAAAGTAGAAAAAGGCAATCTATATTAAAAAACAACCTATTCAGAAGCTTATTACAGATGCATAATTTCTGATCTACAATTCAAAAAAGAAAGATGTACAAACCATTCTTACCATTACATTGTAGGGAAACTTAATTTATGTAGTATTATTTATTGACTTTATAGATTTCTTTTAGGGTGAATATACATGTAATTTGATATACGATATTAACATGCTTGATTATGAAGCACTATCCTGGATACCATTGTGTTATCACATAATTTATAGTTTGTGCACCACAAAAATTTCTAAAATTTTTAAAATTCTGAATTCATGAACTTATCTAGACCAATGTGTAACATTTAAGAAATTATGAATCTGCATTTGACAATACATCTATTATCAGAAAATCTATTATATTCATAAAAAGTGAAATGTATAAAATACCAAAAGTGATTCAAGAATTTAAGGAAACCTTAAAGTTTCTTTAACCACATAACATAATATTATACTTTAAAAAAATTTTAAAACACCGGTTGCATAAAGTTTTACAGCTAGTTTTACTATACATCAAAGGAATAGATCTTTCTAACTATATTAAAACTAATTCAGAAAATACATCCAAAGGATATACACTTCAGTTCACTTTAGAAAAGGAATATAACCTTAAAAACAAAACTAAATAAAATAGTGAATTAGCATCCAATCTCCCTAATGAATATAGATGTGAATATAAGAAAAAAGTTGGCAAAATGATTTCAACAACATATGACTGTTTCTTAACACTTGATGACCAATATATTTTTTTGCCAAGAATATGTTTCTCCATTATTTATATAAATAGCAAAGTGAAAAATTTATGTTATAATTACATAAAGTTTAATATATTGTGATAGAAATTTGTAACAGAGGAAGATTGAAAGAAATACGTGAAATAAAAGAAGAAGAAAACTTACCATATATATCATGTTCAATGTTGAGAAGTTAAACACATTCCATGTAAGATCAGGAAAATGTCAATGATATATACTATCACTATTTCATTCACCATCATTGGTGGCCCTAGGCTATGTATTATATTATTATAAGTAGAAGACATATAAAGTCCAAGAATCGAAAAGGAAAAATAAAACTGTTATTCCCAGTTAGCATGAATGTCAACATAGAAATAGAAGCCACAGTTATATTATAAGAATAATAATAGAATTATTTGAAGTTTTAAGAAATAAGGCTAATATGCAAATTCAATTCATTTGTATGTATTAGCAGTCATCAGAAAATAAATCTTGGAAAAAACACAATTTAAATATAAAACAAACTTATAAGATACCCAAAGGAAATATCATATATTATATACAAAATTATACATTTTTGGAAAGAAAAATAAAATATAAGAAAATGAGGAGATTTTATATCTTATTCTTAAATAGGGAGATATAATATTATATAGAAGTCATTTGCTCCCAAATTGTTTTATAGATTCGGTACAATTTCAATTACTCTCCCAGCAGTATTTCTCATGGAACTCATGGAGCATAGTCTACATGTATGGGGACTATCAAAATGCCTTAAAGGCATGGAAATTCTGAAGGATAAAAAGAAAATAGAGGAACTAGCCCTTTTATTCCTACAGAAATAAAAACAAAGTGACATTACCCCATGGATAGCCAACAGTAATACAATATAAAAAACAGCTCAGGAATAAAATCTTGTATGAAATTTGATATATGAGAAGGAAGCAATTGCAGATAGTAGTAGAAGTATGACTAATTATTGATGCTGCAACAAGTCATTTTTCTTATGTAGGAAAGAAAAAAGAAAATGTATCTCTACCTCATACCATATGCAAATTCACTTCCTGATGGATTACATACTTAAAAGTAAAAGGTAAAAAACAATTTTGAAAGATTATGATTTAATATACTTATCCAGTTAAAACTGTAAAGCTAACCAAAAGAAATAATGGAAGTCTTAATATATTAAATTTAAGAGCTTTTATTATTAAAATCCACCATAAATGAAGGGGAAAAAAATCCCTACACTGGAAGAAGGTATTTAGAAATCCTATGACTTACAAAGGACTAGAGTGCAAAATTTATAAATGACTGGCATACAGGCCAAAAATTATTCAATCCATTAGAAAAAAAAATGTGCAAAAGATAAAAACAGGCATTTCACACAAGGAATAAACAAATATCTATAAACACATGAAAGAATTAGTAGTCAGGGAAATGTATATAAAATCACAATGTAATAAGATTTCACCCCAAATAGATGGGCAAAATTGAAGTTATAAATGATCATCCATATGTTAGCAAGGATTTTAAATGACAGGAATACTCATACAATAATTATGAGTGTTATTTTTTACAGCCATTTCAATAGGGATTAATTATTAAATTAAACATACGCATATCCTATGACTGAGTCAAGCGACATTTATAATGGTAAGAAATTCTTGTAAATTTCCACCAAGAGAAAATTTCAAAATGCTCATAGTAACCTAGTTTTTATTAGAAAAAATGGGAAAAAAAGAAAGGAAAGAAAGAAAAGGGAAGAGAAATCAATAGTTTAATAATAAAGGATAAGTAAGGAGTAAGTTAATAATGCAATGTAACACTGCTAAAAGAAAAAACTGAATGACTAAACACATTCAGCAAATATATGAAACTCAGAGTAAAATTTTGAGGGAAATATATCATACAAAGGACTTTCATGGTCTAAAAAAGGTAAAATTAGACAATATGTTTTATCAGGATGTTTATTTAGTGGTACTTAATGTATTCATGGGAAAACAAACAAGAGAGTTTTAAACACCTAACTCAGGATGTGGTCACTTTTGAGTGGAAAGGAAAGGATATTTTGGAGAAGAGGTTTTCAAGACACTTGAAAGTACTGTCAGGTTTTGTTTCTTAACAAGTACCAAGGAAGTCATTTTATTTTGAGTCTATATTGTATATATATTATATAATATATGCACATACGTATACGTTGCACATAGATTTGTATATAAGAATATAGATACATATGTGGAAACACAAATATAATTATTATTTTATTTAAGATACATATACAATTAATATTATACAACACAATGATGTGTTGAACAACTGATATTGTGATAAATATGAATACTAGTGAATTAGACAAATGGAAATTTCCCTCTAATGTTAATGTAAAATAATAAAGAAATGAAGATAATCAGTATAAGTGCTATATGGAAGAATCAACATATATTTATATATATATGAATACATGTAATTACAGAATTTGAGAACTAATTATAAAATAGGTAATTAGAGAAAATCACTTTGAAATTAAGTATTTAATAATTTAATAATTTAGATGAATAGTCATCATTCACTGATGACTGATGGTCACTCAAAATAGCTGAAAATCTAAACCTAACATACCATAGAGTAACTTACAAACTTATAGAATTGAAATGTATGTACTTCCCCCTGAGACTACACTGATACTTGATTTTTTATATTCATATGGGAGCGATGAGGCATGGTGAGTAGGGGCTTCTGGAAGTCAGGTGTTCAGTGGAGTTTTATTTCATGTCCATTTCACAGTGAATCTGGTGAGTCTGAGAACCAATTCTATGGTTATTCCCCCAGATCTAGAAGGCATTATCAGAATAGACATACTCAGCTAAATGGTAGAGTCACCACACTGTTTCCTGGCCTGGGATTTTTTGGTGGGAACATCTAATGGAAGACATAGATCAGCCTCTACTTTGCAAAAGAGTAAGCCATCTGTTCATGTCTTTGCTTTCAGTTATTCTGAATACATATCCTAGTAGCAGGATTGCTTGACCATATGGCAGTTCTATACTTTGATCCGGAGGAAATGCCAGATCATATCCTGCAGAGGTTGCACCATTTTCCACTCCTGCCAACAGGGAATGAGTGCTCCTATTTCTCTAAATCCTCTCCAGCACTTGAATTTTCTGTTATTTTAGAATGACCTTTCTGTATGGTGTGAATTGATAACTCATTGTAGTTTTAATCTGCGATTCCCTAATGATTAGTGATGTTGAACATCTTTTCATGTGTTTTTTGGCCATTTGTGTTTCCACTTTGGAAAAATGTTCAATTCTTTTGCCCATTTTTAATAGGATTGTTTATCATTTTGTCATTAATTTATGTCATCTCTTTATATAACTTGGAGATCAATCTTTTATCAGATATAGGGATTGTGAAGATTTTTTTTCTCCATTGAGTAGATTGCATTTTTACTTTCTTGGCAAAGTCTTTTGAAGAACAAAAGTATTTCATTTTGAGGCAATCCCATTGATCTATTTTTTCTTTTGTTGCTCTTGCTTTGGGTATAAGGTCCAAGAAAAAAAAAAGCCAAGCTAAAGATCTATAAGATGTTTCCCTACATTTTCTTCTATGAGTTTCATGTTTCTAGTTTTTATATTTAACTCTTGATCCATTTTGAAATAAGTTTTGTTAAAGGTGTGAGATAAGGGTCCTCTTTCTTTCTTTTACATGTGGATACCCAGTTTTCCCAGCACCATTTTGTGAATAGGCTATTCTGAACAAAATGATTACATTTCACAGCCTTGACAAAAGTCACCTAACCACAGATATGAGGGTCTATTTCTGAACTCTCAATTCAATTCCATTGGTCAATCTGCCTATCCTTATGCCAGTACCATGCTGGTTTTTTGTTTGTTTTTAACCACTGTAGCTACATAATATGCTTTAAAGTCAAAGTGAGGATCCTTCAACTGCTTTCTCCTTTTCAAGGATATTTTTGGCTAATAGGGGGCCATTACCCTACCAGATCACTTTGATAATTATCTTTTCCAAATCTACAAAGAAGGATATTGGTATTCTTATTGGGATTATGTTAAATCTGTAGATCAGTTTGGGTAGACTTGATATTCTAATGATATTTAGTCTTCCAACCGATGAAAACAGGATATCCTTTGGTTTACTTAGATCATCACTGGTTTATTTTAGCAATGTTTTGTAATTTTCTGAATAAAGGTCCTTTATATTCTTGGTTAAATTTACACCTAAATATTTGATTTCTCTAGTCACTATTGTAAATGGAATTTTTTTTTTACTTCCTCCTCCCATTGCTCATTAGTAGTATATAGAAACACTATTGATTTTAGTGTATTATTCTTGTATCCTGTGTCTTTCCTGAAATTGTCTATAAGTTCTAATAGTTTTCTTGTGGATTTTGGGGGATTTTCTAAGTATAGGATCATATCATCAGCAAGTAACAAAAGTTTTACTTGTTCCTTTCCTATTTTTGGGTGCCATTTATTTCTTTTTCTACCCTAAATGTTCTAGCTAGAACTAGCACAATATTGAATAATAGTGGGGAGAGTGGGCATCCTTATCTTGTTCCCAATTTCAGTGGAAAAGGTTTCAGTGTTTTACCATTAAGTATAATGTTGGCTGTTAGTTTTTCATATATTCACTTTATTATATTGAGAAACTTTCCTTCTATTCTTATATTTTGGAATATTTTTATCAAGAAAGAATGTTGTATTTCATTAAATGCCTTTTCTTTATCAATTAAAATGATCATGCTCCTTTCTTCTTCATTTTATTAATGTGGTGTATTACACTAATTGGTTTTCTTACTCTTGCCTATGTGATATAAAGCCCACTTGATCATGATTTATAATTTTTGAAGTGTTTTTGGATTCAGTTAACAAATATTTTGTTGATGATTTTTGCATCCTTATGCATTAAAGAAATTGGTCTGTATTTTTTTTTCTTCGTAATATCTTTATTGGGTTTTGGTTATTTGGGTGATGTTAGCTTCATTAAATGAATTTGATAGCATTCCTTCCTGTTCAGTATTTTAGAAGAGTTTGAGAAAGATTAGTATTAGATCTTCTTTAAATCATTGGTATAATTCACCAGTGGAGCTATCTGGTCCTGGACTTTTCATTTTTGAGAGATTTTTGATGACTGTTTCAATCTCTTTACTTGATATTGGTTTGCTGATCTTCTATTTCTTCTAGGGCCAGTGTGGCTTCATGCATTTCCAGAAATTTGTCCAAATCATCATTGTTGTCTAGTGTGTTGGCATACAGTTGTTCTGAGTATCCTTTTATGACCTTTTTCATTTTTGCTGGGTCTGAGGTAATGTCACCCTTGTCCTTTTTTATTTTATTTATTTGCATATTCTTTTCTCTATGTTAATCTTGCTAAAGGTTTCTTAATTTTGTTATCTCCTCAAAGAATCAACTTGTAGTTCTGTTGGTTTCTGCTATTTTTTTTCCTCCATTTCATTTATTTCTGCTCTAATCTTTATTATTTCTTACTTTCTGCTTGCTTTGTGAATGGTTTCCTGTTTTTTTTCTAATTCCTCCAGGTGTTCAGTTAGGTCTTTGATATTAGCTCTTTCTTCTTTTTGAAGAAAAATGCTATAAATTTCCCTCTTAGCACTGCCTTTGTTGTATTCCATAAATTTTGGTATGTTGTGTTCTCATTTTCATTGGTCTTGTGGTATTTACTGGTTTTTCTTGTAATATCTTCTTCTTTAATCCACTTATTATTGAAGAGTGTATTGTTTAATCTCCACATATTTGTGGATGTTCCCTTTTTACCTCCTGTTATTAATTTCAAATTTAATTCCATCATGATCAGAGAAAGTGTATTGTATAATTTCAATTTTCATAAATTAGGTGATATCTGACTTATGTCCCAATATATGATCTATCCTGGAGAAAGAACCATGAGCACTTGAGAAGAATGTATATCCTGCTCTTTTTGGGTGTAATGCTCTGTATATGTCCTTTGGATCCAGTTCATTGATCATGTTTTTCAGGCTCTCAGTTTCTTTAGTTGTCCTCTGTTCAGATGTTCTATTCAATGTTGAGTGTGGAATGTTGCAGTCCCCAAGTATTATTGTAAAGATATTTGTTTCTCCCTTCAATTTGTAAAGAGTGTATCTCATGTGTTTTTGGGCATCTGTATGATTATATGTTTTTTATTGTTATTTATTCTTGGTGAATTGTCCCTCTTATTAATATATAGTAAACTATTTCATCTCTTTTAAGAATTTTACATTGAAAAACTATTTTATCTGATATTAGTTATCGCTACACCCACTAGAAATATATTTTTCCAACCTTTCACTTTCAGCCTGATTTTGTCCTTGCATCTAATGTGAGTGTCTTTCAGACAACAAATAGATGGCTCATGTTATTATATCCATTCTATCATTCAATTTCTTTTAATTGGGGAATTCAATCCATTAACATTCAGTGTTACTATTATAAGGGCATTACTTACTTCATTCCTACTATCCATTGGCTTTGCATTTCATTTTTACTATTGTTTGTCTTTTAACCCTTTCAATTTCCTTTTCTTATGTTCTTCATTTCTATACTCTTCCATGGCTTTCTCCATTGTCTTTTCTTATCAGGCTGTAAAACACCCTTGAATATCTATTGTAGTTTCATTCTCTTGGAAACATATTCTCTCAGATTTTGTTTGAGTATAAAGTCTTTAAAATTGCCTTCATGTCTGAAGGATAGTTCTGCTAGATAAAGTCTTCTTTCTGAAGCATAGTTTTTCCAGATAAAGCATTGTTGGTTGACAGTTTTTTCCTTTTTAAGTACCTTAAATATATTGTACCATGACATCTTGCCACCATGATTTCTGAAGAGAGTTTGCACTTAGCCTTATTAAGTCTCTTTTGTAAATAATATTTTACTTTTCTCTTGCTGCTCTTAAAATCCTTACTTAATATTTGACCTTTGACAATCTGAATAGCAGATGTCTAGAAGTAGGTCTATTAGGGTATATTCTGTTTGGGATATGTTGTCCTTCTTAAAGATTGATATTTATGTATTTCATAAGGGTTGGGAAATTTTCATACAGTAATTCCTGAAATATTCTTTCTTTTCCATTCTCTTCTTCTGGGACATATAGCTTATATGTTTTGTATTTCAGGTTGTCATTCAGATCCCTGAGACCCTGTTCAATTTTTGCATTCTTTCTCTGTCTCTTTCCTATCTTTTCAATTTCAAATGTCTTGTATTAGTATATACTAATTTGTACTTCTAACATTTCAAATCACCTCGTACGTGCCTCTAATTTATTTTATTTTTTAATCTCATCCATTGTGTCTTTCATTCCCATAAGCTCTGTTACTTTTTTTAATGTTTTCACAATATTCTTTGTGATCACACATTGTCACTTTATTATCCTTTAGTTTTTTATTCACACTTCCTTCAACTCCTTAAATTGATTAGGCAGGTTTTGTGAATATCATGTATTAGTTGTCTTAAATCCTGAGTCTCATGTAGATTCTTGGTTTGTTCCTTTGACTGAGCCATATCTTCTTTTTCCTTAGTGTGGGATATCTTTTCTTGATACCTAGGCATCTATTTATATTGATGATTTTGCTCTGTTGATCAGCTTCTCTCTCCTACCTATTGGTATCACAGCTCTTTTTTTTACTTTAGTTTAGTTTATTTCTAAAACTTTAATATTGCCCTGTTTAAGTAGTCAAAACTGTGGGAGGTAGTTAGTAATGGTGCCCAACCAGGTCTACTTTGCTGGGAAAGGTTTGGGAAATACAAGTCTGTCTTCGTTCACTTTCTTGGTTGACCAAGAAATGGCACTCCTTGGCAAATCTTTCTACAGCGATGAATCCTTCAATTACTACTATATCTTCTCAGCTAATGAGCTGTGGTATTTACATTCACTGAAGAGAAACCCCAGACAGCCTTCCACCACACTCTCCCTTTTCCCAGGGAATAATCTGTCTTTTCCACTCTCCGTTGACCACTCAGCTGCAAGTTTTACTGAGGTTGTTCACCTAATGCGTGTGGTATGGGCAGTGTTCCCAGACACAGGGGTAAAAATTCAAGGTTTTCCCTTTGACCTCTCCATCTCTGCAACCCCATTCACCCTGGATGATACATGTGGCACTTTCATGGCTTGCAGGGGTCCCCAATGTGCCTCGCTTAGAGTACTTCTGTGCCTTCTCCTCTATTTTGCAAGAGAGCATTGCCCTGCATGAGGTACTCTGAGATGACCTTGGATCTTCTCCCAGTTATTCACTTTTTACAGAAACTTCTGTTATTGTTCAATGGGGTCATGAAAAAAGTGGAAATGGTATAAGAATGTAGGTTTTACAAGGGCTTAGCAATATTTTAGGTTTCTTCGCTGCTCAATGGGAATTTATTAATTCACAGTTTAGAGACTAGGAGATTTCCAAATCAAAGCATCATCAGAGTGATACTTTCTCCCCAAAGACTGCAGTGTTATGGACCTGGCTGCTGTTGATCCTTGATCTTTGACTTTTCTGTCACATGGCATTGTAAAATGTGACCTCTCATTGTATCTTTATTCTCTTCCAAGTTCCGTTGATTTGGGCATCTGACTGCTCCACCTATGGTTTTCTCTCCACTTGTCTGAATTTCTTTCTGCTTATAAAGGACTCAAGTCATAGGATCAAAACCCATCCTGATTGAGTTGTACCACAACTTAACTGAAGTTACCTCATCAAATAGTCCTACTTACAATATGTGCATAAACACTGGAATATGTTAAACTTAAGAAAATGTTTTCTTCAGATATATAGCTCCAAACATCACATTCTGCCCTCTGAACCCACAGACATGTTCTTTCTACATGCAAATGTATTCATTCCATCAAAACGCTGCAAAACCTTAAATTATTTCAGTAACAATGTTAAATACAAAGACACTTCAAAATCAATACGGGTGTGGAGATCTGTCATGGGGCACAATTCTCCTCTGTCTGTGAACCTGTGATGCCTAGAAATCAAATTAAATGCTTCAATTATACAATGGTGGACAGACATAGGATAGACAATATGATTCTAAAAGGGAGAAATTGGATGGAAAACAGTTCCCAAAACCCAGTGAGACATTGATTCACAAAAATTTGGGGATTGGCAAGCCTGAATTCCATAGAGCAGGCTGCAAATTGGAAAATTATGAAGATGAAGTTCAAGTCCCTAAGAGTAGCTGGCTGGCTTAAAGTCAGAAATTTCTTAAGATGTCTGAAATCTTCATTTAACGCTCTTAAGATATCCAACTGATTGGATGAGGAGCTTCCCTCATTGCTGAGGCAAGCTCCGTTTTTTATAATAGATGCAATCAGTCTCCATTGCAGTCAACTGAATATAGATTAAAATGATTTTAAGAAATGTCCTCAATGTAACAATGGCAGAAGTGCTTGCTGGACCAAATAATTGGACTTCATAGCCTTGCCAAGTTGACACAGGAAACTGACCATTACTATCTTTACCTTGTCAACTTGGCATACACGCCTATTTCCTTAAACCATAGGTCATCTCCATAAAAGACATTAATGTTGCCATTCTTCCATGTAGCATGATGCTACTGAAATGCATACACCCAAAACCTCACTAATCTTTTTTCTCAAAAGAGGATTCAAGTTTTTCGGTGATAGTCACTCTCATACTCGATACCTCTTAACTTAAATAATTAATGCAATTTATGTTATATTATTAGGGGATAAAAGAGTTTAAAAAATAATGATATTTTAAATAAGCATATTAATTATAAAATAAGGAAGAGATATTCATAACATAGAGCCTCATTCCTGCAACTGGCCATGTGGTCAAAGCTGGTAATTATAACTGCCTTCTTCCACTATCCTTTCCATGTACACTTTATCCTGAGCAAGGACTTCATCTAGTCATAGTTTTTTGTTTGATGGAGTGAACTCAACCTTCAATCCTGAAGTTTTCATAATATAAACTGTCCTGCTTGAATGGGGCTGTTGTATCTTTCTATTGACTTTAATCATAGGACATGGTACTACTTAGAGATGATCTAAGCATCCCCTATAATGCAGGCATACACTTCCTTATTTCTACTGTGGAGTACAGGCAAATTTTCCCATGACAATCAAGATCAATCACTTCAGACAGTAGAAGAAAATGATCATCATAGCTTGTTTTATTGAGAGATTGGTATACACTGCCAGGCAGTTACTTCTTAACATCTTCTTATGATTCTGTGTTTCAAAGAGATAAATCATTACTTCTGTGATGTGTATCATTTGCTGAAATTGGCCTGCACTGATATATAAAGAAATGGTCTCTTCTTTATGTTGAATGAAGTAAGCCAGTCACTGAAACACAAATATTATATGATCTCACTGATATGACTTAAGCAAATTGAGCAGAATCACAGACCTAGAGTCTGGAAGATAGATTATCAAGAGACAGAAAGGGAGTGCAAGGTGGTGAGCTGATGCTCAAAGTAGGCAAAATCTACTAGAAGGGGAAGGTGGTTGGCCAGTGGATGGGGGTGATAGTGGTGCAGTGATGTGATTGAGTTCAATGGTGCTGGAATGTGAGGAGGAATAGTGTGGGAGGTCAGTTTGGATTATCTATGGAACTGAGGGGAGGGCTGAAGGAAGGAACAGGGGGATTTGTAGGTCTATGGTAAAAACTACAATGGTGGGAATGTTCTCTTGGCAAATATGGCAATGCAGGGTTGCTGGTGCAGGGCATTGGAGGTAGAGAGATATGTGGGATATGGTGCACCCGGGCATGCTTCTATGGAATATGAAAGTGTTCATCTTGTCGAATGTGTTATCTCAGTGAGTGGAGACAGACACAATTATCAAGAAAATATTAAAGTGTCATCCTGGGGAGCACTGCTATATTCTCAATTAGAGGGGCAAGAATCTCTTGAAAACAGAGGCTGTGCCTAATAAAAGAAAACAGACCAATCTGTCAAGCCCTCAATATTATTACATGTAACTATGAATCTTTTCCTTAAAAAATTTAAATATGGTGGTTACCATAGGTTCTGAGAGGAGGGGGGGTGGAAGAATAGAATAGAAAGACTATAAAGCATTTTTAGGACATTGGAATTGTTCTGCATAATTCTACAATGATGAATACAGCCACTTTAAATTTTGTCAAAACCTATAAAAGTAGAGAGTTCCAGTTGTGATCCTTCTGTGTTCTAAAACTGCCACAAAAACAAAGCCAAAAAATAAACTATTGAAAATATAGGAAAATAAAATAATAATTAAAAATAAAAAATAAAATACAAAAATAAAAATTAAATAAATTGTTTTCAATGTATCTTTCATCACTGTAAGATCTATCATTTATGAACAGTGACAATTTCTTCCATATGTTACCCCATTGTCTTATTTTTCTTTAATCTTCAAAGAAGCTTTATCTTACAGGAAAGTCATATAGAAAATACAGGGGATACCAATATACCCAAACACCTCCCATTCTCCCTCTCTCCCCCTTTAATAATGTACTACATGTGAGGAGAGTATCATTAGTGTGAGGTGTTTATGATGGGAGATGTGTGAGGAGGAGTGCACCTGGGGTATGCCTCTGTAACATTCAAATATGTTCAAGTAGTCATGGATCGTTATCTTGGTGGGTGGAGACCCAACAATAACCAAAAGAATGTTGAATTCCCATCCAGGGAAGTATTCCTTCATTCTGTAATAAAGCAGCAAAAATCCCCCTGAGTACATTGGCAGTACCTAGTGAAGGAGGACAGGCCATTATGCTAGGCTCATCATATTGATGATGCAGTTATCAACCTTTTCTAGTGAAATTGAAACTTAGTCTGGTATTATATATAGACTAAAAGTTACCTCATGCAAGCCTCTTTTCTCAAATGTGGCCTCTCTCTAAGCATATAAATGCAGTAACTTCTCCCCAGTATGGGACATGACTTCCTGGCACTGAGGGATTATTATCAAGCACAAACTGGTGATGAAACTGGAAAAAGACCTTGACCAAAAAGGGAAAATATTAAATGCAAATGAGTTTTTATGGCTAAGAGACTTCAAAGTGAGTTAAGAGTTTATTCCAGAGGCTACAGTAATGCTTGTCTCAGCAGGATCTCATTGACTGCCACAGTAAACAGTGCCTCAGACACTGGGGCTCCTGTAGGTTCTAGAGATATCTAGACACTATAGGCATGGCAGACAAGATCAGGAATTTTGCATCCTGTATGCGAGCCTAACCTTGGAATATATGTTCCCAAATGTAACATAAATGGGTAACAGTGTATGACTCATTTATAATTTCCCTACACCTTGATCTTCTGCCCCTTTTATTTGAACCTATAATTAGCACTATGTTCATTAAATGTATGTCCCAGAGACTTAAATCTTCATTTTGTTCATATGCCCATTGAACCCTGAATATCAGCATAGTTCCAACACTTACAATCCAGTTCAATGCTCAGGACAACTAACAAATGGATGATGATGATGATAGACAGAGCTCATCCCAAAAATCAAAGAGTGTCTGCAACAGCAAGCAATACAGTTGCATCCACTTGCCCCATGGAATATAAATCCCCTCTCAATAAAAAACAGAGTGGGCTTCACCTTATCAAAATGCCCAAGATAGATGAATGAACAAACATATGGGGGGAATGCAACTATGGTCTAAAATAAATATTCTTTTTCTAGCAATGGAAGAACTCTTATCATTGATAGAAATAGAGTGGCCACGAGAGGTTCTGAGGCGAAGGAAAGGGAAGAATATGTGTAACATAGGGAATTTTGGGGACATTGGATTTGCCCTGCATGCCATTGAAAGATGGATACAAGTCATTATACATTTTCTCAAAACATATAAAATTGTGTGGTGAATATTGTAAACTATAATGTAAACTATACCATGGTTAGTAGCAATGCTTCAATATGTGTTCATCAATTATAGCAAATGTACCACACTAATGAAAGATGTTAATGGGGGAAAGTGTGGGAGTGGTAAGGGGTGGGGTATATGTGAATCCCCTATATTTTTGATGTGACACTTATATTATCTAAAGCTCCTTTAAAAATAAATATATAAAATAAATTAATAAATCAAAAATAAGGAATTGGCCTCTTGGCAATAATAAATTCAGGTTTAATTGCTTTGGTTTCTTTTGTGAATTTGATTGTATCTTATTTGCTGATAATATACACCACTAAGGATTACCCTGTGGGACACTGTAGCAAAGTTTGTTCCACTTTTAGTTCTTTTTTAACTGTTGTTGCTCCATTATTTTTGCCTATTTTCTTCATTTACATTACACCTGGCATAACTTTTCCATGCAAAGTGCTATTTTCTATGTGATGTAGAATGGTGTAGCATATTCAATCCTCTGATTTATACTCTCAGAAACCTCAGAAGAACAAAGTTTTTTGGAAAATGTGGTACCATAGCTGATTTTGGAAAGGAAGCAGCTTTGTGAAATAGGTGTGTATTCAAAACTGAACCCTAAAATTGATATGGGTTGATATACAAAGTGTAATATTTAACATTTATACAGACTTCTTTGTTTCATTTATTTTTATTTATGTTCTCATATTCATTGTTTCTCCATATTCCTCAACACTTGCCTTAAGTCATCCTCATCTTATTTTAACATTTTATTTTGAGACATAATGATGTCTTTTCTCCCTTTTCTTGCACATTTCTTAGATAAAATTAATAGAAGCCACCTGGTAAAGGAGAAACTCAATATATGGACTCTCAGTCCAAGTAACACAGAACAGAGCTTAGAAAGGTGAATTTTTAGCTGAGTCCAAAAGAATAGAACTTTTAACCCCTTCAGCTACTCAAAATTCATTAACACTCTTCTATATTTATTGAAACTCCATAATAAAACAGTAACATCTCTCTCCTCCAAGTGGACAAGGTGAATCTACAAAGATATAGTCACTTTTCACACACAAGGAGAAATACAACATCACAATGCCTTTGTAGATATATATGGATAATGTTAACCAAAATGTTTGTTTATCTTTAATTTTGGGTACAATCCAATTTGAAGAATCAGTAAAATAAAGATTGAGTTGCACAATTAACTACTAAAATGTATTTTGTGAAATAAGAATAATAGAAAATTTAATTAGATAATATGATTACATATATATTAGTATACAAATCTAACAAGCAAAAAATATGAACTGTTAAAACAATTCTTGTTGCTGCAATAGATCATGACATTTTGTTAGTCTTTATAGCTTACATTATTTGTTGCTTAATTTTTCAATATCTTTTGCATTTGTCTTGATAATTTTAAGAAGTTCCTTAGAAAATCCCATGGATAGAGAATAATGTTTATCTCAGTATTCATTGTGATGTTTCCACCAAATTTCCTCTACTCATCAGTATCAATCAATCCATCCCCTTAATTATTTGATTGTTTAGTAGAGGTGTGATGCGTCCAAAATTTCTAGGTCATATCTTCAATTACTAATTCAATGAAATCAATGGTGTATTCCCTGTTGAAAACATAAACTTTGTAACTTAGACCTAAAACGTTGAGCTGAAAATGGTGGGAGTGGAAGCAAAAATTCAAGTGGGTTTTTCGTATTAAAGTAAATGGAGCTACTTGCACTTACCTCCCTTGATATCCTTCATATTATTAATATCCCTTGACATCATTCTGGTTATGGAAGAAACAACATTGGTCGGTACATCCTTAAAGATAAAGCCCCAGATTTTCAAGGTGATTTCTCTGAATTGGTACTTTAATGTTCAGTAAGTTATTCCACCATTCTGTCCTATCAGCTGCAACAAAGTACTGTGTACATGGTAAGATAAGTGATTTCCTTGGAATTGCATGCAGTGCCACATTGATTTTTATTATGAAATGTTACTTGATCAGACTCAATGGTAGATGTTTAACAAGATGATAAGGTATTCCGTATTCATAGAATGTGCCATTATAAATTGCATCTGACCAAAACTTCTGACAGGAACACTCAGAAAACTGGATGTTGTAGTGGGAGTGGGATGACAGTTTAAATATTCAGAGAGATATCTAAGTGGTGGCTTAGCCAAGAGGCCAGGGCATGACAATGTATGTACAGATCAGGCTGATATTCAGTGCTGTCTTTTCATTGGATGATTTTCAAACATCAGCCAACAGATGGATAGATTAAATATAACATGTGTTTGCAAGAATTTGGTATAATTAGAATACTCATGAATTACTGGTGGGTGAAAATCAGTGCAAACAACATACTTTGGAAAATAATTGTTGAAAATTAACCATATCATGTTCCCATATCCCAGAAATCCAATCCTAGATACCCTCTACAGAAATATTTACATATCACCAAAAGATATGGACTTCAGAGAACATTGAATAGCAACAAACTTTTTTTAAAAACAAGTCAATTTCATTTTTGATAGCACAATCATACAGTATTTGTCCTTTTGTGTCATGCTTGCTTTGCTCAACATAATGTTCTCCAGGTTCATCCATGTTGTCATATGTTTTGCAACTTCATTTCTTCTTACTGCTTCATAATATTCCATCATGTGTATATGCAACAACTTGTCTATCCATTCGTCAGTTGATGAACACCTGCGTTGTTTCCAACTTTTGGCTATCATGAATAATGCTGTTATGAATATCAGTGTGCAGATGTCTATTCTTGTCACTGCTCTCAGTTCTTCTGGGTATTTACCTAGCAATGGCTTTGCTGGGTCCCATGGCAAGTCTATATTCAACTTCCTTG
>JAQZBX010017002.1:0-35970 GCA_029593785.1 Cabassous unicinctus
TAATTTTTTTTTGACTTGTATTTTGACCTTGTATTCTGTGTCCTTGCAAAACTCATTTATTAGTTCCAGAAGATTTATGTATTTATTTCGGCAGATTCTTTGGGATTTTCTGCTTTTGTCTGTGAATAAGGACAGTGTAATATCTTCCTTTCCAATCTGTAAGCCTTTTATTTCTTTTTCCTGTCTTTTGCACTAGCTAGGACTTCTAGTACAATGTTGTATATGAATGATGAGTGAGGGCATCTTTACCTTTTTCCCAATCATGGGGAGAAAACATTTAGTCTTTCACCATTAAGACTGATATTAGCTCTAGGTATTTCCTAGATATCTTTTATTAGAAAAGGAAGTTCTGTTTTATTCCTAGTTTGCTGAGTTTTTTTCTGGAATGAATTTTGAATTTTGTTAAATGATTTCTTTTAGATGATTCATGGATTTTCTTATTTAGTCTGTCAATATGGTAAAACATATTGAGAATTTTCTGGGATGAACCCCTCATGATTGTGATGTATTTTCCTTTTCATATATTGTTGAATATGGCCTGTAGTTTTCTATTCTTGTAATGGCTTCATAAAATGAGTTGGGAAGTGTTCCTGCCTCATTGCTTTCTGGAACAGATTGTGTAGAATTGGCATTATTTCTTGCTTAAACATTTGGTAGAATTAACCTGTGAAAACATCTGGGCATGGAGTTTCTTTTTTGAAAAGTTTTTAACTACATATTCAATTTCGTAATAGAAGTCTATTCAGGTTATTTCTTTCTGAGTGTATTTTTGTAGTTTTTATATTTTAAGGAATTGGTCCATTTAATCTAAATTAGTTTATGGGCATATAGTTGCTCATAATATTTTCTTATCCTTTTAATGTCTGTGGATACAGTAGTGATGACCCTTCTTCATTTTTTAAAAAGATTTATTTTATTTATTTCTCTCTTCCCTGTTGTTTGTGCTTGCTTTCTACTCTCTGTTCACTGTGTGCTCTCTGTCTGCTCGTCTTCTTGTAGGAGGCACTGCGAACCAAACTGGGAACTCCCGTTTGGGAGAAAGGCACCCAGTTGCTTGAGCCACATCTGCTCTCTGCTTGTTGTATCATCTAGGTGCTTCGTCTAATTGCATTGTGTAGGTGCATTGTCTAGTTGTGTTGTCTAGTTGCATCATCTAGTTATGTCATCTTGCCGTGCCAGCACATTGTGTCAGCTCACTGTCTTGTTCGTCTTCTTTAGGAGGTGCCGGAAACCGAACCCATGACCTCCCATGTGGTTGGCGGGTGCCTAGCTGCTTGAGCCACATCCACTTCCCCTTCTTTTATTTTTTGATATTGGTAACTTGTGTCTTCTCTTTCTCTCTCATTTTGGTTAGCCTGGCTAGAATTTGATCAATTTTGTTGGTCTTTTCAAAGAATCAGCTTTTGATTTCATTGATTTTCTCTATTTTTCTATTTTCAAGTGCATTGAGTTCTACTTTAATCTCTATTATTTCTTTTCTTTGTTTGTTTTAGGTTTAATTTTTTCCCTCTGGTTTCACAACGTGGAAGCTTGATTATTGATTTGAGATCCTTCTTCTTTTGTGATAACATTATATGCATTTAATGCTATATATGTCCCTCTGATCATTGCTTTAGCTGTATGCCACAAATATTTATATGTGATATTTTCATTTTCTTTTTTAGTTCAAAACAAATTTTAATTTCTCTGGAATCATTCACTTTACTCATGTCTTATTGAGGCGTGTGTTATTTAATTGCCAAGTATTTGAGGATTGTCCATATTATTTTTCTGTTATGAAATGCTAGTTTAATTCAATGTATCTGAGAAAATACCTTATATGATTTCTAACCTTTTACATTTGCTAAGGTTTGTTTTAAGGCTAAGGATAAGGCCTATATTGGTGAGTATGCTGTATTCTCTTGGGAAGAATATGTATTCTGCAGTTGTTTGGTAAATTGTTCTATAAATGTCCGTTGGTTGAAGTTGGTTGATAGTGTTCTTCAGTTCATCCATAGTCTCACTGATTTTCTACCTTTGTTTTCTTCCAGTTACTGAGAAAGGAGCTTGATATCTCCAAATATAATAATTTGTCTGCTTCTCCTTTCAGACCTATTGATTTTTGCCTCATGTATTTTGAAGTTCTGTTGTTATGTGCATAAACATTTAGAAATTTTATGTCTTCTTGGAAAATTGATCCCTTTATCATTATTTAATGCCCCCTTTTATCCTTGAGATTCATTTTTTGTTCTGAAATCTACTTTAAAAAAGAGTAGTATAGCTCCTCTAGCTTATTTTTATTAGTTTTTGAGTTGCATGTCTTTATTCTTTTAACGTAAGTCTTTATATTTAAAATGGGTTTCTTGTAGACAGCATATGTCTTAGTTTGCCAAAGGGCTGCCAATGCCAAGTACGAGAAATATATTGAGTTTTATAATGAGAATTTTATAAGGGTAAAAGCTTACAGTTCCAAGGCTATGAAATGTCTAAATCAAGGCCCATCTTTTTTTTTTTTTGTAGAATAGATATGTTGGCAATGAATTCTCAGTGAATTCTTTCAGATTTGGGGCCTATAAAAATTTTAATTTCTCCTTCATTGCAGGGTTGGCAGCGTTTTAATTTCAGCACTTAAAGATATCACTCCATTGTCAGTTTGCTTGAATGGTTTCTGGCAAGAAATCTGCTCTAATTATTATCCTGTTTCTCTGGAGATAATGAATTTTTTTCCTCTGGCTGCCTTCAAGATTTTCTCATTGTCTTTGGTTTTTACCAGTTTGAATTTGATATGTCTGGGTGTGTTTTTTTCTTTTTTCCTTTCTTCCTTCCCTCTCTCTCTTCTTCCTCCCTCTTCCTCTCTCTTTCTTCCTCCTTCTCTCTCTCTTTCATTTTTCTTTTGTCCTCTTTGGCATTTTATGAGCCTATCTGCCACTAATTCTTTTATAATTTTGTAAAATTTCAGCCATTTTTTCTTCAAATATTTATTTTGCTCCAGTCTCTCTCTGTAGGTTTTTCCTTCTGAAATTTCAGTTACACATTTATTACATACTTTGATGTTGTCCTACAGCTCTTGGGTGATGTATTCTTTGTTTTTCCCTCCCCACTCTTTTTTCTCTTTGCATTTTGGGTTGAATAATATCTCTTGACCTATATTCACATTCACTGATTCTTGTCTTGATTTTGTCAAGTCTACTGAAGAGCCCATTCTTTTATTGTGTTTTTGATTTCTAGCACTGCCATTAGATTCTTGTAGTTTCTATCTCTGTTGAAATTTTCTATCTGAAATTGTGTGTCTATTTCTTACATTAGAATCTTTAACTTATTAATTATAGTTATTTTAATTTTCTTGTCTGATAGTTGCAACATCTGAGTCACATCTGAGTCTGGGTTGGATAATTGTTTTTTCTCTTCAGACTTTTTTCTTGCCTTTTGGAATGTCTAATACTTTTTTCTGAAGTTGGACAGATTATATATGACAGTTAATACTGAAGTAACTATCTTTTATTTTTAGAGATGAGTACCTCTTTCTGTCTGCTAGGCTTTAAGGTTGTGGGGTTATATTTTTCTGATCAGGAATTGTTTTGGGCTTAATCTTATTGTTGCTATCATTACCAGAGTTGATGTTTGTTGTTGATATGAGCAAAAACAACTTCAGTTTACTTTAGTGATACCTTGGTTTTGTCCCTCTGCTTGGCCTTACGTGTTCTCTTTATGTTACTCCCCAGAGATTGTCTGTTGCATCTCTCCAACAGTATTCCCCTGCTATCATTTGAGGCTTGTTAGTTTGGAGGTAAGGATGGAGGAGGGCAGATTTCTCTGATATTCTTATTAAGTCTCATTTTTAGTCAGGTATTATTAATGTGCTCTCTGGGTATGGTCTTCACAAATATTTCTGCCTCTCCTCCTGGGTTAGAAATACTTCCAACATCCCTAACTCCCACCTTGTTTTCTTCCTTCAGCTGCAGTTCTATCTAATAATGCCTTTTGCCAAATGTTTTGAAACCCCTCTTCCTGTGACGGGCATGGGGGAATGGATCTCGTGAAGTTTTGGTGATAGCTCTCACCTGGTGCAATGGGATTCTACCATTGTGCCCTACCTGTCAGATTAAACCCCCTGTTCTTTGCTAGAGATAGGGTAATGGATCTGGGCAGAATTCAGCCTTGTTGTTCTTCCAAGCCAGTGCCATTGTGGGGTGGGTTTTCTCTGGATTTTCCCTGAGCTTCTTTGTGAGAGCCCAGTGGAATCTTAGAAGAAATGTCTGCACAAGGGTGAGAAATCCTCTGTTTATAATCCTCAAGGCATTTATACTCTCAAGCTAGTTTAATCTTCTTAACAACTTATATGGTGTTTCATGGTGTCTAACCCCAGTAAGAAAATTCTTGGGTTCTATTTCTCTCTTCAGGCATCTGTCTCTCTCTCGATTTGGGGTAAATTGCCTCGTGACAAGAGAACTTATTTGAAAAGCACTTGAACCCAGATTTATAATGTCACTAAATGATGGGCTGTGTAAATAAATGTCTAGTTAGATATAATACTGGTTATTTTTCTAAAGATCAGCAAGACTATAACCTTTGAGTCATATTCCCTCCCAGGCAAAACAAAACTAAACTAAAAAGAAATGCCCCACCCCCAGCCTCACAATGTGTTAGCTTTTTACAAGTTAACATATAGGGCTGACTTAGCAACCCTATAAACAGATGAAGCCTTTATGAATTATTAGGTAAACAAAGTACATTCTCTGACAGAGTCATATAATCAAGAAGGCTAATTATTAGTAAATACTTTTAACATGGTATTTTAAAAAAAATCATGCAATTATCATTTTGCTTTATATCCAAATTTTGGATAATTTTTCCTGATTACTCCTTATAGACCCCAAGCATCATCCCATGAGCTTGATTACCTCAATTATCAATATAGGGCCTTGAAAGATAGATGGTTTTTTTAGTTATACCATCAAGGAAGAGACAAGAATATATGCTGGAACTTTATTGCAGAGAAATAAAAAAAACAAAAACAAATTAAAACCACAAATTCTACTCTGGTTTCTGCTGGGGGTAGTGTTACAGAGTGTCATGTTTAATGTTTGGATGGATAGCTCTCTGATGGGCTCTTTCTTATGGGAAACTGGGTGTGAAAGGGGATATCTTTAGAGAAAGCTGAATAGAGAACTAAAATCATTACTTAAAAAAGTAGAGAGAATTCTTGGCTTCCTTCTGTTGTCCTGTAGGAGAGCAAAAAGAGGAATGGAGGAAGGATAAAAAGGGAGATGGAGTGATGCAGCATAGTAAAAGGCAAGGACCTCACAGAGAAATGTTTGCCAATCAAATGTTTCCAAATAGTTTGCTTTTAAATAGTTTGCTCTCAAGTTTCATTAGGTAAGTATCTCTCCTGTAATAAAATCTGCTGCATACATTTGAATGCCTTATATAAGTCATTCCTGGGGGTGGGTGGGATCAAGTAAGAGTCTAAGTTCCTCATTTAAGTTCAGATCTGGCAGGCAGAGAAAGAAGAAAGATAGAAGATGAAATACAAGAGATTGAGAGTATAAGAAATTAGATCCTGAGATGATCATAACCTTGAGATCTGCTGAAATCTTTGGGAAGACTTTGGATTTCACAAAAGATATAGGATAGAGGGTTTAAGCTAATTTTATTTGCATACCTGCTGACAACCTGATTACATTTTGATGACTGACAAATTGTTTTTTTAATTTTTTTTGAAGTTCAATTTTGTATTTGTGATATTCCTACTTTTGTCTAATACTGTAGACATACTCCATAGCTGGGTGCGGGGAACTGATTTCTGATTATAGTAAAATATTTATTGCTCCTAAAATTGTTTAGAGGATATTCACAGCTTTAATGTTAAATTGTTAAATAAATTATTTCAAAATATGCTTGAATATTTTCTTTTTGGAGTGATGATATTGTAATATACATTCACAAAATACAAACTTTTCCTGATCCTGTTATATTTAATAAAAAGAAAATAATTTTTTATTGTAAAGCTCAGGTTCAAGATCTTAAGCATCTCTTATTAGATGGCTTCTGAATGGGCTGTGACATTATAAGCTCATATATGACCATAAATAACAATTATTCAGGAATCTGCCTATTTTAAACTGAAAGAATAAGTTGTGGCAGTGTGGGGAATAAGGCTAATGCTGAGGCCAGGCAGACAAATAAGCACAGATCTATATCTAAAACAAACTTGCCTTGTATATCTAAAAAAGTTCACTTTGCATTAATTATCTGATAAATTTCAAATAAATGAAGGTTTTCATTTTAAAATTTCAAATGAATGCATTTCAAAACTTGCATAAAGAAGAGAATGCTGTCTCTTCTCATTTTGAATCATGTGAGACTCCCTTAATGCTATTGACAGATTCTTTGCCTTCTAACATTCTTTAGCTTTGGGTATTCAAATCCAAAAGTTCAACTTTTACACTCCTGCTTATCTCTCTCTATGCCTTATGCTGAGCTAATTCTCTTATAATTTCAACTGTTATCCCTTTGCTCATGATTCTCAAATTAATACCTACAATCTGGTTTCTTGCTAGAGCCTTAGGCTTGCATTTCTAACCGTGTGCAGCAAAACTCCATTTAGTTTCCCTGCCATCACTTCATCACTGAACTCATCATTTTCCCTGCTTTACCTCACCACAACTCTCTTTTCCCATGTAGCATTTAGTCATGAAACCACTGTTTTCAGTTTCCCAGGCTAGAAGCTGTGGAGTCATCATTGACTCATTTCCCCCCCTTTATCCTCCATAACAGATCTTTCATGAAATTCTTTTATTTGCTCTTTTCTCTGTTGCCTTAGTGACCCCTTTTGAACATTTCTTCTCCTTCTGATCAGTGATTTAGATAGTAAGTGCTGCAAAATATTGAGTATATTCATTCTCTATTAGAAGGAAATATGACTAACCTCTGATAATTTAGTCTTATTAAACTCCTAAATGGGCTCAGTGATCACTGTTTCTTTTTCCAAGGGTTCATAAATTATATAATTAACAATAAATCTGAGAATTTTCTGAGGATTCAACATCAGGATCACACCAGTGCTCCCATGGTCAAAACTGATAACTAGGCCCACATCTGAGGATCAGTGTCAAGATTACATCCCAGTGCCCTCCTTGGAAAAATTGGTGCATAGGCCCACATTTAGGCTTGTGGCTTCTCTCTTGTTCCCTACAGTTCCATCAAGTTCATTAACCTTGCTTTTATGATCACAGATATAAGTCCTTTTAGTACTCTAACCTAAAGTCTTCTGTCTGATATAATAGAAGTCAACTCATATTTTAAAAGCCTAGTCACAAAGCCTCATGAAGCGATAGAAAATTTGGTTATTTTTTGTTTTAGTGTAACTAAATATAACTACATTTAATTGAAAACTAATTATGAAGTTACATGTGCCAGAGCCCTATATATTTTATTCTATAAATGGGGTTACTTTCAAGGAAATGCAATTCACTAACCAACAATACATACAATTTTATTTATTTATTTATTTATTTATTTATTTATTTATTTATTTATTTATTTTTGCCTTTGCCAAAATAAGATTTTATTTTGAAAGTAATTTGAAAGACACTGAGTAAAGAGGCATAAGACTCAACTGGTGTAGATTACAAATTCATAGTCTTTCCAACCCCACCAATGGTCTTTGTCATGCCCAAAAGTTGCTTTCTTTGGTAATTCCTAGTTTTAGTTTCCTGAAGAAGAGATCTTTTCCCATAAGCCATCTTCATTTTTTTTTATAGAGTAGAGCTTTATTTCCGGGAAACAGGGTGTTGGTTGGAGATGGGTATTTTTTTAAAAACATCAAAGTGGATCTGATATGGTCAACAAAGTGGGAGGGCTCAGCCAGAGGTGACCTGGAAAGGTTCTTTAGTATTTGCTTATCATCTTGCTACAACCAGAAATCCACATGGGCAAATGGCATCCAGTAATATGGTCCTATACGAAGTTGTTCTGTCTTTGCGTCATATATGCTAATCATGGGCCCTCCTGTTAGAGCTCGCGCAGCACGCAGCTCCTCCTCTGGACCTCGGTCTTGAAAGGAGGCTCGATAAATCTCTGCAGTTTTAATGTTGACAGCAACGCCATAAATTATTGGAAACTCGGTCATTTAATTCTGTCACACATAATGTCACCAAGTGAATATCATCTTCTTGTCTGTCAAATTCATCAAGAAGTTGAGTAAGTTTTTGTGACAATTGCCTGTTGTCACTGAAGCCTCCCACGAGGTGTACTTCCAGCCTTCCACACTGAGAGTGGTTGGAAAAGGATTTTACGGAGTTCATGATCAAGGGGACCTCAGCTCTGGTGTCGGTTCCATCACAATGTGTCAAGCAGGTAGCCCCATTACCTGTGTGCCTCAGGACCACAATGTGACAAGTGGTGGCATCATTAGAACCCAGAATGGAGATGGAACCATCCTTTGGGGAGGTCACTGCAAGCTCTCTTTGCTGAACATACAGAAGGCCCTGGGGTCCCACTTGTTGGACAGACTGACCTCTGAGAAGTCCGGCTCTTTCCTCCAAAGGCGGGTGGGCTCGTACGAGGTCCCAGTCTGCGGCAGGCGCACTCGCCACCCTTCGACGAGCAGCGGCATCGCGGAGGCGGCCGCCGCGGCAGGCCCAGGGAGGCGGTGGTCTCCCCAGCCCCGGGCCGCCCGCCGCCCCCGCCCCTCGGGTCCTACATACAATTTCAGACTTAGCAAAAGATGCAATTTATAATTCTTGTTTCTTTCTGCATTGTTCTTTTTCCTTAGCTTTATTTATTTTTAAATGTTCTTTGACCTTTATTTTATATTCAACCTCAATTTAACATTCAGTGCTGACAATGATTAGAGACATTTCACACTTACAAAGAAACTGCACAAGATTATTGAAAATTAATAAATTTGAGAATAGACATAGTGTGGTGGTTAAATAATTAACAAAATTTAGACTTGGATACAAACATCCTGCAGTTTCATCAGAAATCTGGGCAGAAGCAGGAAAATGTATTCAATCCAGAATTTTCAGCAATGTAGAAGACTTTAAATAGATAACTAGTCGTTGTTTTAACTTTATTTTTAAAGAAGTTTTAGATTACAGAAAAGTTATATAAAAAATATAGGGGATTCTCATATACCTCACCTCCCCTCTTACATTTTCCCCTATTAATAAAATCTTACATTAGTGTGGTACATTTGATACGATTGATGAAAAAATATTGATGCATTGGTACTAACTAAGGTCTATAGTTTACATTATGATTTACACTTTGCACTGTACAATTTTATAGGTTTTGACAAAATGTGTAATGGCCTGTGTCCTTCATTGCAATATCATGCAGAACAATTCCAATGCCCTAAAAATGCCCTATGTTCAACCTAATTTTCCATCCTTCTCCCCTCAGAACCTCTGGCAACCACTATCTTTATATCAGTGCTCTAAGTTTTTCCGTTACTACAACAATAATAAGTCTACTTTGGTCCATGGCTGCATTCCCCACTTATGTTTGTTCATTCCTCAATCTTGAGGATTTTGGGATGGTGATGCCCGTTCTGCTTCAGATTGAGAGGAGGCTTAGATCTTATGGGGCATATGGAAGGAACTGTTTTGCTTGCTGTTGTAGTCTTTGCTTTATAGGATGGGGGTTGTGCATCATCTTCATTTTGTTACTTTTCCTGGGTAAGTCTGATGAACTGGAGAGTAGGTATTGGCTGCAACTCTGCTGAGATTCAGGGCTTAACTGACATATGAACAGATCAAAGATTTAAGTCTCTGAGGCATATATTAATGAGTATCGTGTTAATTATAGGTTCAAATATAAGAGGTAGAAGAATCGTGTGTAGGGAAATTATAAATGACTCTAACTCTATTACATTGGGGAAATAGATTATCATATATTCCAAGGTAAGGCTCACCGACGGGGTGTTGATTTCATGGGGTTGTCTGCCTTGCCTATCGTGTCCAGATGTCTCAGGAGACATCAGGAGCCCTCAGGAGCACCCCTGTTTAATCCTTTGTATACAGTAGCAGTTAGTGAGATCTGCCTGAGATGTGCATAAGTGTAATCTCTGGAATGACCTCCTGACTCACTTTGAAATCTCTTAGCTGTAAAAACTCTTTTGTATTTAATGTTTCCCCCTTTTTGTCAAGGTCTTTTTCCAAATGCATTACTGGTTGGTGCTTGGTATTAATCCCTCAGTGCCAGGGAGGCTTATTCCTGGGAATCATGTACCACACTGGGGAGAAGGTAGTGAGTTTATTTGCTGAGTTTTACTTAGTGAGAAGCCACATTTGAGTAACAAGGAGGTTTTCAGGAGATAACTCTTAAGCAATAGATATTATTAGGCTAAGTTTCAATTTTACAAGAATAAGTTTCATAAGTACAAGCATTAATATTGATGGCTTGGCATATTGGTCTGTTTTCTTTTATTAGTCACTGCTTATGTACTCTAGAGATTCTTGTTCCTGTGTTAGAGAATGTAGCAGGACTTCCCAGGATGGGAATTTAATATTTTGTTGATTATTGTGTGAGTTTCCACCTACTGAGATAACACCCTAAGACCACATGAACACATTCATATTCCATAGAGGCATGCCCCAGGTGCACCCTGCCCCACACATCCCACCACCACCAACACCCTGTACCAGTGACCCTCTCCTGCCATAGTTGCCAAAAGAACACTCCCAAATTACATTCTCAACCACAGACCTCCACCTCCTCAGAGTTCACCTGTTCCTTCCTCCAGCTCTCCCCTCAGCTCTCCTCCAACCCACCCCAAACCCTGCTCACACTCCAGCCTCATCAATCCTACTCACATTGCTGTACCACCATCACTCTTGTCTGCTGCCAAACCTCCCCCATCCACATTATCATAGATTCTGCCCAGACTTAGCATTAGCTCACCATTCTCTACTCCCTTTCTATCTCCTGGTGACCTATCTTCCACACTCTACCTCTGTGAGTCTGCTCAATATCCTCAGTTCATGCTGAGATCTGCATAAGTAACCTCTGGAATGACTTACCAACTTACTTTGAAGTCTCTTAGCCATATGAATTCATTTGTCTTTACCCTTTCCCCCTTTTGGTCGAAGTCTTTTTCCAGTTGATGCTTGGTAGTAATCCCTCAGTGCCAGGGATGCTCATCCCTGGGAGTCATGTCCTACACTGGGGGGAAGGTAATGCATGTCTCAGCAGGATCTCATTGACTGCCACAGTAAATATTGCCTCAAATAGCAGGACTCCTGAGGGTTCTGGAGACATCTAGACACTATAGGCAGGGCAGACAGCTCAGGAGTTTAGCACCCTGCCAGTGGGCTCTACTTTGGAATTTATGCTTCCCAGTGTGACAGAGTTGTACTCCATTGTGGTTTCCCTACACATGACTCTTTTGCCCCTTCTATTTGAACTTTAGTTAATACTAAAGTTGATAGGTTTATGTCCAAGAGACTTAAACCTTTGGGCTTTCCATTTACCAGTTGGGCCCTGAATCTCAACAGAGTTGAAACACCTACTCTCCAGTTCATTGGACTTACCTAGGACATCTAACAAGGAGATGATGATGGACGACGATCATCCCAAGGAACATGGAGAGTCTACAACTGCAAGCAAGATAGTCACATCCACCTGCCCCATGGGATCTCAGCCCCCTCTCAATTAGAGGTGGAGTGGGCATCACCATCCTGGAATCCTCAGGATTGGGGAATGAACCATGGACTAGAGTTGACTTACTGTTATTCTACTATAGACTTATTGTTATTCTAGCAATTGAAGAATTTTTATCATTGATGTGGAGGCAGTGGCTACTGGAGATGATGATGGACAACAACTATCCCAAGGAACAGAGAGAGTCTACGACTGCAAGTGGCATAGTCCTGTCCATCTGCCCCGTGGGATCTAAGTCCCCTCTCAATTAGAGGTGGAGTGGGCATCATCAGCCCAGAATCCTCAAGATTCGGGAATGAACGATGGACTAGAGTAGACTTACTGTTATTCTACTATAGACTTATTCTGATTCTAGCAATGGAAGAACTGTTATCATTGATGTGGAGGCAGTGGCCACCGGAGGTTCTGAGGGGAGGGAGAGGGAAAAATAGGTGTAATATGGAGGCATTTTTGGGACATTGGAATTGTCCTGAATGATGTTGCAATGACAGATACAGGCCATTATATATCTTGTCATAACTTACAAAATTGTTCAGGAGAGAGTTTAAGCTATAATGTAAACTATAATCCACACTTAGTGGCAATGCTCCAATATGTGTTCATCAATTGTAACAAATGTACCACACTAATGAAGGATGCTGTTAATGTGGGCAAGTATGAGAGGGGTAGGGAGTGGGGCATATGGGAATCCCCTACATTTTTTATGTATCATTTATGTAATTTAAATATCTTAAAAATTTTTTTTAAGGTGTATTAAAAAATATCCTCAGTTCATATCAGTGAGGTCATCTGCATTCCTCTTGCTCTCATTTTCTTTTCTACCCATATAGTTGCCTTCTGACTTCTCTCTCCAATCCGTATACTTAGTTCTCACAGATTTTCTCCACCCCCCCAGTTAAAAACAATTTTAAATTGTTTGTTTGAAAACCAAATTTAATTATAGAAAAGTTGCAAAGAGAGTGCATAGAGTTCGTTTATACTCGCCACTCAGTTTCCACTCATGTTAACTTCTTACTTAACCATGGTACCTTTGTCAAAGTTAAGAAATTAACATTGGTACATTGATATTACCTGAACTTTAGACTATAAATTCTATCAATTTTTCCACTAATATTATTTTTCTGTTCCAGGATCTAATCCAGAATACCATGCTGCATTTAGTCATCAGACATTCTTAGTCTCCTCTGGTCTATGATAGCTTGTCAGTCTCTTTCCCTGTTTTTCATGACCTTGACAGTTTTGAAGATTACTTTTCAGTATTTTGTAGAATATCTCTCATTTTGGGTTTGTCTAATGTCTTTCTCATAGTCAGACTGGGGTTATGTATTTTGGGGGAAGAGTAGCACAGAGGTGAATTGTCCTTCTCATTATATCACATAGGGGGGCACATGATATCAACATGGCTTGCTGGTGATATTACCTTGATCACTTGGTTTAAGTGGTGTCTGTCTGCCAAGTTTCTCCACTGTAAATTTACTATTTTTACCTTTCCATACTCTGTTATTTGGAAACAAGAGCCACTATGTCTGGCCTTAACTCAATGGGAAAAAATTAAACTTCACTTCCTGAGGGTCTTTCAAATTTCGTCTGCTATACTCATCTGTTTCTCCAAATTTTCATACTTATGGAAATAGCCAAAAATAACTCCTGCTCTCTCATCTGCAAAGCCCCTCAGTATACTGCTTTTACTCCTGTCACTTCCTCTACCCAGAAAAGCACTGTTTGTACTTATCATATTTTTCCTCAATGGCTGTGATCCTGGATGGTGTTGGTGCTTCCTCCTCCCTCCAAATACCTGAATTCCAATGCCAAAAAGATGGTTCTTATAGCTGACTCAGTGAGCAAGAAGCCCTCCTTTTCATAAGGTGGTGGGGGAAAGAAGCTGGAGAGACTATGAGTATGTGTACATTTGTAATCTTTTCCCTGTTACACATATATATTAACAAAGTGCTTAATCTGCTAAATTCCTGAATATTTGGACCAGTCCAGCTCTTTAAGAGAAGAGTTAGTCCTTAGGTTAACAGCTACTACAGAAGAGTTGTTTGGATGCCATCTAGTGCCAAGATGGGTGCAATTCTGGGAAGTATTTTAAAAGGCTGCAGTTCCCATAAGTTTTGGTAGGTTATATTTTCATTATCATTCACCTCAATATATTTCTTAATTTCATTTGTGACTTCCTCTTTAACTCATTAGTTGTTTAGGAGTATGTTGTTTAATTTCCACATGTTTGTGAATTTTCCATTTCTCCCTCTGTTATTGATATCTACCTTCATACCATTGTGATAAGAGTATATACATTGTATGATTTAAATATTTTTCATACATTGAGCCTTGTTCTGTGACCTAATGTATGGTCTGTCCTGAAGAATGATACATGTGCATTGAAAAAAATATGTATTCTGTTTTTGTTGGATAAAGTGTTCTATATATATGTCTGTTAGGTCTAATGGGTTTAGAGTATCATTTGTGTCTTATATTTCCTTATTGATCTTCTGAAGATAGTCTATCCATTATTGAAAATAATATATTAAAGTCACCCACTATTAATATAGACCTGTCTGTTTCTCCTTTGAAATCTGCCAGTATTTGCTTCATATATTTTGGGGCTCTGCTGTTAGGTGCATATATATTTATAATTGTTACATCTTCTTATTGAATTGTTCTCTTTATCAGTATATAATGACCATCTTTGTTCCCTGCAAATCTTTTTGACTTAAAGTTTATTTTATTTGATATTAGTATAGCTGCTCCAGCTCTCTTTTGGTTACTATTTTCATGGCATATTTTTTCCATCCTTTCATTTTCAGCCTACTTGTATCTTTGAATTTAATGACTCTCTTGCAGACACCATATAGCTGGGTCATGCTTTTTAATCCACTCTGCCAATCTCTGCATTTTGACTGGATAGTTTAATCCATTTACATTTAAAGTCACTACTGATAAATTGCCACTGTACAGACAGGACACCAGACATTACACTGATGAAAGGCAAAATATTTTTCATTATTTTTTAATATCCCAATCTTTTAATTTAATTTAATTTTTAGTTTTTTTAAAATTTTTATCTATTTTATTTCTTATATTTAAATTTATCATTTATATTTCATTTTACTGTTAATTGTATTTGGCTATTTTATTGGCTTCATTTTTGAAGAAGTTTTGGATCACAGAAGGGTTTCAACTGGGGCGGGGGAGGATCATTGGTGTGGGGTGTCAGTGATGGGGGATACATGGGAGGAAGTTCACCTGGGCATACCTATAAGGTCTATAAAAATGGTCAAATGTTCACGGGGCATTCTCACAGTGGATGGAGACTCATAAAATAACTGAGAGAATACTGAATTCCCATCCTGGAGAGCTCTGCCACATTCTCTACGAGAGTAGCAACAGTCCCCCAAGTGCAGGGGAAATGACTGGTGAAGGAGGATGATCCACTGATGAGCCATTGATATTGACAACTATGTTTATGAGCCTTTGCTCTTGAAATTGAAGCTTAGCTTATTGTTCAGGGGTGCCTAAGAGTTGCCTCCTGAGGGCCTCCTTGTTGCTCAAATGTGGCCTCTCTCTAAGCCAAACTCAGCATATAAATGCATTACCTTCCCTCCAGCGTGGGACATGACCCCTCGGGATGAGCCTCCCTGGCACCGAGGGATTACTACCAAGCACCAACTAGCAATGCAACTGGAAAAAGACCTCGGATAAAAGGAGGAAAAGGTAAAGACAAATGAGTGTATATGGCTAAGAGACTTCAAAGTGAGTCGGGAGGTCATCCCAGAGGTAACGCTTATGCACATCTGAGCAGGATCTCATAGACTGCCAAAGTGGATACCCAAATAGTGGGTCTACTGAGGGCTCTGGAGACACCTAGGTCCTATGGTCAGGGCAGATAGCTCCGGAGTTTGGTGTTTTGCCAGTGGGCCCTACTTTGGAGTTTGTGTTCCTGAGAGTGACTGAGTTGGACTCGATTATGTCTTCCCTACACATGACTCATCTGCTCCTTTTATTTAAATCTATACTTGGTGCTAGAGTTTGTAGGTGTATGTCCAAGAGGCTTGAGTCTTTAGGCTGGCCATGTGCTAGCTGGGCCTGGAACCTCAGCAAAGTTGCAACACCTACTCTACAGCTCACCGGACTCACCCAGGACAACTAACAAGGAGATGATGATGGACAATGACCATCCCAGGGAACAGAGAGAGTCTGCAACTGCAAGCAAGATAGTCCTATCCATCTTCCCCATGGGATATAAACCCCCTCTCAATTAGAGGTGGAGTGGACATCACCATCCCAGAATCCTCAGGATTGGGGAAAGAACTATGGACTAGAGTGGACTTACGTATTCTACTATAGACATATTGTGATTCTAGCAATGGAAAAAATGACAACATTGATGTGGAGCCAGTGGCCACAGGAGGCTCTGGGGGCAGGGAGAGGGAAAAACAGTTGTAATACAGAGGCTTTTTTGGGACTTGGGAATCATCCTGAATGACACTGCAATGACAGATATAGACCATTTTATATCATCACATAACATGCAGAACTGTGTGGGAGAGAGTAGACTACAATGTGAACTATGGTCCATGCTCAGTGGCAAAGCCCCAGGATCTGTTTATCAATTGCAATGAATGTGCCACACTAAGGAAGGATGTTTATGTGGGAGGGTGTGGGAGGTGTGGGGAGTGGGGCATATGGGAATCCCTATATTTTTTGTGTTACATTTATGTAATCTAAGTATCTTTTGAAAAATAAAAAAATTATTAAAACAAATAAAGTCACTACTGATAATACTATTTTGCTATTTAGTATTTGTATGCATTATGTCTTCTTTTGTCCTTCAGTTCTTCTGCTCATGCCTACTTTTATAATTATTTGATTTTTTTGTATTGTAATACTTTAAGTGTCTTCTCTTTTCTATCTGTATATATTTTTTTCATCTGTTTTCCTCATGGTTACCATGGGGTTAAAATTTGACATCTGAAATATATAACAATCATATCTGGTTTTATACCAACTTAACTTCAATAGCATACACATATACTTTTCCTATACACCTCTCTTTTTCCCCATCTTTCTTTCTTTTTTTTCCTTTTTTCTTTTTTTTACTCATTACCACTTATATCTTTGGGGAAATTTATAGATCTAAATACTTACATAAAAAAAGAAGAAAGACTTCAAATCTGAAACCTAACCTCAAAAGTGGAAGAATTATAAAAAGAATAGCAAACTAAACCCATAGTAAGCAGAAGGAAGGAAATAAGAAAGATTAGAGTGGAGATTAATGAAATAGAAAATAAAAAGCAATAGTGAAAATCAATAAAATAAAGGTTGTTTCTTTGAACAGATCAATAAAATTGACAAACCTTTAGCTTTTGTGGCAGTGTGATATTATTTATGAATTCCAAAAAGAAATATTGAGGAGAGCCAATGTGGCTTAGTGGTTGAGTGCTGGCTCCCCACATGCAAGGTCCCGGGTTCAATCCCTGGCCCTGGTACCTCAAAAAAGAAAATCATAGAAAAAGAATTATATTTGTAAACGGATCTCTTCCTCTGGGCATGATAGCCTTTGATTTAAACTCAGAGACTTTACATTTATTTGATTACATCAAGATTAAGGATTTGATTCGACCATGCCATTAGGGCATGCAGGGTTGAGTCCCAGCTCCCTTGGTGGGCTATATAAACAGACACTCACACAGTAGAAGACATGGCAGAGTAGAGAACTTGGTTTTGATGCTCGAGCTCCAGGGAACGCCGAGCCATTCCCCTGATAGTTTGCAGCTTCAGAGACCAGAGCCCCGAGCAGCTGATAAGGTCCAGAAAGAAACAAGCCCTCCAACCTACAGCTGAAATCAAAAGAAGGTGGGACCATGGAGCCTTAAGAGGAAAGAGGAAAGCCGAACCCTTGCAGATTTTGCCAGCCATCTTGCTTCAACATGTGGCAACAGACTTTGGTGAGGAATTAACATCGAGTTGAACTCTTTAGGGCCTTGTAACTGTAAGCTTCTATCCCAAATAAATACCTTTATAAAAACCAACAGATTTCTGGTACTTTGCATCAGCACCCCTTTGGCTGACTAATACAGAATTTGGTACCAAGAAGTGGGGTTGTGCTTTTACAATTACTAAAATGCTGTAACAGTTTTATATTGGGTAACAGGTATTTTTTGGAGGAATTGTGAGATGCTTGATGGAAAAGACCTAGATTGCTTTGAAGAGACTGTTGGTAGGAATATGGAGACTAAAGTTATTTCTGATAAAGCCTTAGAAAAAATGATGAAACTATTATTGAAAACTGGAGGAAAGATAATCTGTGTTTTAAAGTTGCAGAGAACTTAGCAAGATGGACTCTTGATGTTATATAGAAGGCAGAATTTGAAAATTACATACTTAGACATTTAGCCAAGGAGATTTCCAGACTAAATGTGGAAAATGCAATCTAGCTTCTCCTTGCAGCTTATAGCAAAATGTTAGAGGAAAGAGATAAGCTGATAACTATATTACTGGGCACAAATAAATTTGAAACTTATTCTGGGAATTCCAAGCCTCTGGAAATCAAACCCACAGATGACAGTGCCCCATTTTAGGAATTAACTAAACTTGGAACTTGTAAGCCAGGATTGAAAATGCAGTTATCCAGGAAAGTCTTGTGGAACATTTTACTGTCTGATAGCTTGGCCCCTGCTTCCTGCATGCTAAACCAACAAGTGTTTTGAGAGCACTGTATGAACAAAACCAGTCAGCCTGGACTAAAAGGGACTTGGAGGGGAAAGATGGAAGGGAAAACAGCTTTAAGAGGAAAACCATGGAAGCTGAGGTCTGGAATGAAGACATCTTCTTGGGCCAAAAGAGGAACCCCACCCATGTGTACCAAGAGGGTGAGTTTGCCCCAGCAGTTGAAGAAGGTGGATGTTCAAGCCCACTGTTTGGGGAGAGTTTTGCCATCCCAGGCTACAGAGAGGGTGAAGCACATTCTCCAAGGGTTGGGGAGAGTGAGCTTAACACCCCAGTGGTCTGAGACGGGTTGACCTCTTCCCCAGAGGTCAGGGAGAGTGAGGTCGATACCCCCATAGGTCTGAGAAAGGTGAGCCTGTCCCCCATAGATTAAGGAAGGCCAGGTCTCCAACTGACTGTTCTGAGAGGGTTGGGCCTGTATGCCAGAGATTAGGGAGAATGTTGCCACCACCTCATTGTACTGAGAGGGTTAGGACTGTACCCCAGAGATCAGGAAAGGTGTGGCCATCACCTCATTGTTCTTGGAGGGTGAGTTTTGGAGCTTGGTAGCCACTCAGATGCTTGATGAGGGTGTAACCAAGAAAATGACCATTGGGCAAGCCTGTGGAAAGGGTGGGCCCCCATGAGGCCCCAGGGAGAAGAAACCATGATAAGAATGACTCTCAGGCTTTGAAATCTAAGGGAGTTTGTCCTGCATGTTTTCAGAACTGTAGGGGACTTGTGACTCATGTTTCCCTCCCAGATTCTTCTTATGGTAAATCAAATGTTTATCTTTTGTCTGTACCTCTGTATATTGGAAGCAAATAAATGGTTTTATTGGTTTCACAGGTCTACAGGCAGAGGGGACTTTGCCCCAAGACAAACTGTATTTCTGTAAACTGGGTGTGATGATTTTTACTTATCACTGTTACTGATTTAAGGTTTTTTGAATATTATAATGTCTTTTTGGAATTCGGAGGGTGGAGTGTGGTGTTTTGATATTATTTATGAACTCCAAAAAGAAATATTGATTATGTTTATAAACTGATCTGTTCTGGGCATGATATCCTTTGATTGACTTAAATTCAGAGGTTTTGCATTTTCTTGATTAAATCAAGATTAGGGCTTTGATTCGGCCATGTCATTAGGGCATGCAAGGTTGAGTCCCTCGCTCCCTTGATGGGCTATATAAATAGTCACCTACACAAGAGAAGATACACAGAGGAAGAGAGAGAACTACATAGACACAGAAGAGGAGAGAGCTTTGATCCTGTGGCCCCAGGGAGAGATGAGCCATTTGCCTGAAAGTCTGCAGCTGAGAGAACAGTGCAGTTGAGCCCTATGCCAGCCTACAGCTGAGATCAAAAGAAGCTGGGCCCACAGAGCCTTAAGAGGAAAGAGGAAGGCTGAACCCTTGCAGATATTGCCTGCCATCTTGCTTCAACACGTGACAACAGACTTTGGTGAGAAAAGTAACCTTGAGTTGGACTCTTTAGGGCCTTGTAATGGTAAACTTTTACCCCAAATAAATTCCCTTTATAAAAGCCAACAGATTTCTGTTACTTTGCATCTGTACCCCTTTGGCTGACCAATACAGCTATACTGACAAAGAAAAAAAAAAGGATACAAATAATGAAAATCAGAAATGAAAAGGAGATATACTACTAACCCTGCTGAAATTAAAAGGACTATAAGAAGATTCAATGAACAACTGTACACCAATAAATTAAATACCCTAAATGAAATGGACAAATTCCTAGAAACACAAACTACCTACATTGACTCAAGAAAAAATAGAAGATCTCAATAAAGCAATTAGTAAAGAGATTGAATCAGTCATTAAACCCCCCACCCCCCCAACAAAGAATAACCCAGGACCAGATGGCTTCACAAGGGAATTCTCCCAAATATTCCAAGAAGACTTAACTCCACTTCTGCTCCCACTGTTTCAAAAAGTTGAAGAGGAGGGAGCACTCCCTCATTCACTCAACACCACCAACATCACCCTCATACCAAAGCTAAATGAAGATACCACAGGAAAAGAAAACTATAGACCAATAACTCTTACGAATATAGAGGCAAAAATCCTCATCAAAGTACTAGCAAAATGAATCCAACAGCATACTGAAATAATTATACACCATGATTAAGTGGGATTTATCCCTGGTATGCAAACTTGGTTCAACATAAGAAAATAAATTGATGTAATATACCGCATTAATACCATGTAGGAAAAAAACCAAATGATCATCTCATTTGATGCAGAAAAAGCATTTGACAAAATCCAGCACCCTCTAAGATCAGGAACAAGACAAGGATGCCCACTGGCACCACTGTTATTCAATATTGTACTGGAAGTTCTTGCCAGAGCAGTTAGGCAAGAAAAAGAAGTAAAAGGCTTCCAAATTGGAAAGGAAGAAGTGAAACTTTCATTATTTGCAGATGACATGATCCTATGTGCAGAAAATCTTGAAAAAAATCCACCAGAAAGTTCCTAGAACTAATAAATGAATTCAGCAATGTGGAGGGATACAAGAGCAACACTCAAGCAATGAACAATTGGAAGAAGAAATCAAGAAAAAAAATTCCATTTACAATAGCAACTAAAAGAATCAGTTATCTAGGAAAACTGGATTTCCATTTGAAAAAAAAAAAGGAGGACCCCTACCTCACACATTATACAAAAATCAACTCAAAATGGATCAAAGACCTAACTATAAGAGCTAGAACTATCAAATTCCTAGAAGAAAACATAGGGAAGCATTTAGGACCTTGTGTTAAACAGTGGTTTCTAAGACTCTGTACCCAAAGCACAAGGAACAGAAGAAAAAAAAAAAAGATATACGGAACCACATCAAAATTAAAAACTTTTGTTTCTTAGAGGATTTTATCATGAAAGTAAAATTACAACCTACACAATGGGAGAAAATATTTGAAAACCACATATCTGGTAAAGGTATATCCAGAATATATAATGAACAACAACAAAAATACAAACAACCCAATTTAAAATAGGCAAAATACTTGAATAGACATCTCTTCAAAGAGGATATACAAACGGCCAGAAAGTACATTTAAAGAAGCTCAACATCATTAGCCATCAGGGTAATGCAAATCAGAACCACAGTGAGATATACCATTTCACACCCATTAGAATGGCTAGTATTAACAAAACAAAAAATCATAAGTGTTGAAGAGGATTCAGAGAAATAGGAACACTCATTCATTGCTGGTGATAATGCAAAGTGGGGGCAAACACTGTGGAAGACAGGCAGTTCTTCAGAAAGCTAAGTATAGAAATACCATATGACCCAGCAATCCCAGTACTAGGTATATAGCCCCAAAGAATTAAAAGGAGGGACTTGAACAGATACTTGCACACCAATGTTCATAGCAGCATTATTCACAATTGCCAAAAGATGGAAGCAACCCAAATGTCCATCAACTGATGAATGGATAAATATGTGGTAATATGCATACAATGGAATATTATTCAGCTGTAAAAAGGAATGAAGTTGTGATATATGAGACAACATGGATGAACCTTGAAGACATCATATTGAGTGACATAAGCCAGACACAAAAGGACAAATATTGTATGATCTCACTGATTTGAATTAATTAGAATAAGCAAACTCATAGAGTCAGAATCTAGAATACAGGTTATCAGGGATGGGGTGGGGGAAGGGAACGGGAAGCTAAGGCTTAAAATGTACAGACTTCTTTGTTACTGCTCTTGGTTTGGGACTTGTATGCTGAGCAGTACTGTGTGAAAATGAAGTAGCAACTGTGGCTTACAGATTTCTACCAGCCTGGCTTCCTATAACATTTATTATTCAGCAGTTAATATTTTTCCTGTCTAATATTTGGTTTTGCTTGTTTTCTCTTCCTATCCCTTCCTTTGTTTACCCTGTCATTGCAAAAAGCTTTTGTATATGTATCAATACAGCTCTTGTGTTTATACATTCAAGCTACAAACATGTTAAACCATTAATAATTATTTGCCTCTCCCACCAGAATGAGAGCAGGATCGTTTCCTTCACCACTGTTTGCCAAGACTCTAGAACAGACACCTGGCACATGGTAGGGATTTAATAATATTTGCCAAATAATTGGTGAATGTTAGTCTTTCTCTTTTTATCACATGAGGTATCTTGCATTTGCCACTGTTTAGATTCTTAGAATGTCATCTTCTAGGCTTTGTGGAGATAGGTAGAGTGGAAGTAGGGTTTCAGGAAATTGTGTTCTGGTGCCTCTGGATTTTAGTGTCTTCCTTTGGAAAAGGACAGTCTATAATAGTGGCTCTATACCTAATTTGAAATTCTGGGCTAGGTTTATATATACAAAAATGTTACCTTCAAGAACATTTCTCCTTGAAATTGTGCCATCACATCTGTGCCATCATTGCCAGAAAATGGCTTTCAAAAGTACAGTGACAGAATCTGAGTTCTGGGAAGTGAAATGTTCTACTGTAGTACTGGCAGCACCCTCGGAGGATTTGGGAATCAGCCAGGAGCTGAATACATCCATCAACCCTAAAGCAGGGCACCTCCTGGGACAGCTCTGTGAGCACTACCGTTCCTAGCCATGCTGACTGCTGCCCAGAGACTGCTCATGGTGACAGTAATGGCCACATTTCTCATTGGCTTGGTTAGAAATGGAGTTTTAGCGAATGGGTAAAAAAATGTAAGAGATTCCTATATGTCCTCATTTTCTTGGGCTTGGTGCTTCACCACTTACTCTTACACAGGTTGATCATTGTGTTCTGTTTCCAGTGTAAGCCTGTTTCTGCTTTTCCAGAGGAGCCATTGGATTCACCATCTCAATGTCTTCTGGGTCCTGATAAGCCAGGCTAGCCTGTGGTTTGCCACTTTCTTTAGTGTCTTCTAATACACTCAGTTTTTGTTCCCCCTACCTTCTTGTGGCTGGAGCAGAGAAATTGCAGCCTGGGTTTTTGGTTTCTTCTGGGATCTTTCGTAATCACTTTGCATTTATTTGTATTCTTTGGCTTAAAGCTTTAAAAACCACTAACAGGAAACAGCAGCATTCTGCACCCCATTTTAAATGTGTTGCTTTTATATATTGCACTCCACTGCAGGAAACTGATTGCCATTTGTGGTGTTTCTTATTTCCTCTGGCATGCTGATTATATATATATATATATTTTAATAGACATGACAAGAAGATGGAGGATCACACAACTGTAAGGAGGATGCTTGAGCCAAGGTTCACGTCATTACTCTGAAGCCCCTTAGCTATCTTTCTTGTTTACATGGCTTATGCCTTGGCTAGCTTCTCATCATATCCAAATCTTCTCTCTCTGAGCTTTCTACTGTCATCATCTCTGAAGCACTCATAGCTGACCACACTTCTATTCATTTTATCATAATGGCCTTCTGGAATAGACATAGCAGAGAATTCCTTGGAGGGTGTTATGTTCTTGGAGATTTTTGAGGCCATGCATAGGAGAAAGATCTAGTGGGCCCTTACCCTGGATAAATGCCAACAGTAAAATTAATTTACTTTACAATTAAGTAAAATTAATTAAAATTTTCATTCCCAATTCTTTTCATTCCTTCTTTGGTTTTATAATAAAATGAGAGGGTAACATGAAAAACAGGCTAGAAACTAGAGCTGTTGCTCTCTAAGCAATGCAAAGTGTGTTGTTTTAATAAACTCCAGACATCAAAATTGAGTTTTTGTGTTTTGCATGAAAGTATCATATTTTTCTATGTTACTGAAGGTAATCCAGTTATGTTTGCCAATACTCTGACTGTGACTCCCCTGTTAAAGAGAACTAGAAAATAGCTGTAACTTTGAAATTATTTGTGTTTCTAAAAAAATGAACCTGTACGTTAATTGTTAGATATCATTTATGCAAGCATTTTTCTTATTGGAATTAACCAAATAATAATCTCAATTCTCTATGTGGTTTGTTTAGCCTTTCCTAACACCTGTAGTAAAGTAGTCTGTCAAAAATACCATCTTTATATTTCTGGAGATCTTTTTTGAGGCCAAGACTAGGCTCTCTGGAAACAAGTCAGTTGGCTACCATGACCTGTTTAAAGTTCCACTGCCCAGGACTTAGAGCAGGGTGGGGTAGGAGAGAGGCAGTCATGTCTGCTATAAAAATATTGCCAGAGAAACACTGTTTTTGGATGGCTTCAAGCCTCACTCAGGTTTTCTGGCCAGTGAAGATTATACCTTCTTCCCTGACACACCAGAGCCTGTTGCTAGAGTTTGGAGCTGATGTACAATGCAAGCTCCACAGAAGCAGGGTTATGTATTGTTCCCTGCTGTGTCTCATGTGCCTAGTACATTTCCATGCACATAATAATCACTCTGTAAACCTTATTGAAATGAATGGGCTTTCTTGTCCTTTAATTCCATTATATTGTGACTAGGGCAAGTGAGGCCTGGAGAGCAGCAGTGGCCTCTCCAGAGCTTCATAGTGAGCCAGAGGTAGCTTTGGGACTGGACTCCAGGTCTCCTGATTCCCATACAGCTGTCTTCCCTCCATACCCATGCTGCCTTCCTAAAAGGCTGACTTGACTTCCCTCCTTCTCTCTAATCCAATTCCTCTTTTTTCTAATTCCCTCATAATCATTTCTGGTCGGTCTGAACTCTGTTTGGTTTCTACTTGCTGTGTTAAAACACAAACTTAGCATCTTAAAACAACATTTATTTATTATCTCCTAGTTTCTATGCATCAGGAGTCTGGGAATGGCTTAGCTGGATCCTCTGTTCAATGTCTTACAGGCTGCAATCAAGGTGTTGGCTGGACTACATTTCTCTCTGAAGCATAGTGTCCTTTTCCAAGCTCAAATGGTTGTTGGTAGAATTCAGTTTCTTATGCTTGTAGGATTGCGGTCTTTGCTTGCTGTCAGCCAGGAGGCCACTTCTAGCTCCTACAGCCGTCACAGTTTCTTGGGACGGTCACGTGTGACCCTCTCACAGGTCCTCTCACAACATGGCAGATGAATTCTGCCTGGCCAGCAGGGGAACTCTTTCTTCAAAAAGCTCTAGACCCTCTTTTCAGGATTTCACCGGATTAATTCAGGCCTTCCCTTTTACTGAACTTGAAATAGGCAGATTTGGGACCTTAATTACATCTGTAGAAGCCTTTCACTTTGCCATATAATATAACCTAATCCCCGAAGTGACATCTCATTATATCCATGGTTCCATTTACACTCAAGGGAAGGGGATTATTCAGGGTGTGTACAACAGGGGTTGTGAATCTCAAGAGCAATCTTAGAATTCAGCCTACCACAAACACATTTGTATTGGGCTAGTCTCAGGGAAGGTGGAATCTGAAGGGCAATAAATGGAGTGCTATTCCTACATTTCTTGATAATTGTGCTGCTCTTCACCCTCCCAATTGTTTGAACTCATTTTCCTCTAAGCCTTGATGTGAAATATATGTTAAAGCAAGTAAGTATGGATAATTGGCCATAAAGAGTAGATAGCCTCAAAGACGCTGGTTAACAGCCATGGTTTCCCTACCTGACCTCTTATGTCTTTTACTACTTGGCACTTAAATGTAATGTGTTTTGGTTCTCTAATTGTTTTTTCCCCCAAACTTCCCCTAACTCACCTTTTTGTAATGAAATTTCTTTTTATTTCTGGGATTATTCACCTTTTATGCTAATATGTTCAATGTCTCTTTATGAAAATAAATTTCTTTTTTTTTATAGCATATGGGCTCATATCTGACACTGTATAGAAACTGAGATTGTTTAGATTCCATCTTTTTTGTTGTGGTGTCTTGTTACATCTTGTGCTAATGTCTAGACATTAGCCCACGACCTTTGAAATGGAGAGTCTGTCTGTGGTACTGTTTCAAATCTCGTCGTCTAAGTTCAGAGTTCATTCGTGTAGATGCAAATACATGCAACTCTAACTTCTAAACTCTCTGTTCCTGGTCACAGCTGTTCAGACCCTACTTAAGAACAGGTTACAGAAGGACAAGGTCAAATACGGGTTTTACAGTGTGAAAATTCACCGAGTATGGATCACTACCAGGGGATCTGAAACTTAGCCAGGAACTGAACAAATTCATCAGCCCTGAAGCAGGATATTTTCCTGGGACTGCTGTGAGAGCACAGCCATGCTGACTGCTGCCCAGGGACTGATGATGGTGGCAGCAGTGGTGGAATTTCTCATTGGCCTGGTTGGAAATGGAGTCCTTGTAGTCTGGAGTTTTGGCAAATGGACCAGAAAATTCAAGGGGTCCTCATACAACCTCATTGTCCTAGGCCTGGCTTTCTGCCGATTTCTCCTGCAGTGGCTGATCATGGTGGACTTAAGCTTGTTTCCGCTTTACCAGAACAGCCATTGGCTTCGCTATTGCAATATCTTCTGGGTCCTGGTAAGCCAGGCTAGCCTGTGGTTTGCCACTTTCCTCAGTGCCTTCTACTGCACGAAGATCATGACTTCTGAATACCCTACATACTTGTGGCTGAAGCAGAGGGCCTGGAGCTTGAGTCTCTGGTGCCTTTTGGGGTACTTCATGTTCAGTTTTTTTCTTATAATCCATCTTAGCCTAAAGCCCCACAATCTTTTCCTAGGAAATGGCAGTTTCCTATACCCCATTTCAAGCTGGACTTATTTGAATGTACTCAAGCTCAATTCAGGAAGTTGGTTGCCTTTCATGTTGTTTCTTGTTTTCTCTGGGATGCTGATTGTCTCTTTGTATAAACACCACAGGAAGATGAGGGTCCATACAGCTGGTAGGAGGGATGCTCAAGTCATGGCTCACATCACTGCCCTGAAGTCCTTGGGCTCCTTCCCTATACTTTACATAGTTTATGTCCTGGCCAGCCCTTTCTCCATCATTTCCAAGTCTTCTTCTACTAATCTCAATACTTTATTCATCTCTGAGACCCTCATGGCTGCCTATCCTTCTCTTCATTCTGTCATATTGATCATGGGAAATTCTAGAGTGAAACAGATTTGTCAGAGAATCTTAAAGAAAATACTGTGTGCTTGTAGATCCTGAGGTCTGTGATCTGAAGAGAAAGGTCTGGTCAGGATACTCCTTGGAGATACTTTTTTGATAGCTCTCTCTCTCAAAAATGAAAAAGGCTTTCTTGTTTAAAAAATTTTTCCTTTTTGGACACCAAAGCAATTAATTGGCAACAGGAAATAGAAAATTAAAGCCAATGCTATTTCTTTTTTGACATTTCAAATTACATTATTTTAAGGTATCGCAGCAATCAAGGCTGGAGCTTTATGTTTGATAAAAGGTGTTATATTATCTTTATGTTAAGCAAATAATTAATTTACTTTTTATATCATGCATGTAAATTGTGCTTTTCCTATTATAGAACACAAAGATTAGAAACAATTAGTATGGTGATCATTAATTTTATGATGTTCCACTGATCTATTAATGTTGGTCATTTTAGACAAGATTTTTTAAAAAAGAATTATCTATTAAATAATTATTACATTTTTCTGCTGTAGTAATGGCGGCCTAGTTACCTGATTGAAAAACAAACAAAGGAAGATACTACCTTTACATTTCTGTAAGTTTCTTTGTGCCCTAGATTTGCCTTTTAGGATATATGTCAATTGGCTGCCATATTCTGTGTTAAGCTTCAATGTCCAGGCCTTGGAGGGGGGCAAGGTGGGAGACTGCTTTTGCTCTTGAAAAGTAGCCAGAAGAACCATGCTTTCTGATGAGTTCAGGTTTTATGCTCTTTGATCAGTTAACAAACCTGACTTTCCACTAGGGCCTTTCCACAGGATAAAGTTAGAGTTTTAGAGTACAATGTCTTTGAGCTTGATGGAGATCATTTAGAAGGTCAAATCCATGGAAGCAGAAGCTGTATCTGTTTTCATTTCCTCCTATGTCCTTATTGCCTACAACATTGCCTGGCACATAATAAACAGTAAATATTTTCTAAATCATTGGTTAACTGCATTAACTAGTCTTACAACTCTTTTATATTATAAAGAAACTGAGGCCCAGAGAGGGACAGTACCTGTGCAGGGTTTCATAGGAAGCCTGTGGCAGTGCTGGAACCAGACCTTGGTTTCCTGTCTCCTGGTCAGTGCTCATTCCTTTATATCATGATTCCTTTCTAAAGAACTTGCTTTGTCTCTCTGTCCTTTAAATCCCATCCTTCTATTTACTCATTTTCCCATCCTTCTTTCATCAGCTTTGTTTGAACACATTTCCTTTGGTCAATAATATTTCCAGGCAATCTGGAATCCAGAGGACAATAATTGGTGTGCTTAAAATTTTTTTTCATGTTTCATTAACCATGCTAATATACTTTCATTAATCTATTCTAACACCTATCTTCTCCCCCAAAGCTCTGAATTAAGGTACAGGGTAGGCACATGTGGATTTTAGTCATCATGTAGGAGGAACCGGTTCTGATGGTGTCACTAAGTTGTGTGATGTGAAGTACCACGTATTATGTTCTTGATATGAGAGTAACCACAGCATTCTTTTCAAACAGAAAGATGCTCCTTCTTGGTTATTTCCACTATGCTATCCCTAATTTTATACAGATGTGCTTGTGACCAATTATTGTAATAATGATAGTACTAGTACCTAATATTGGTATTGGGCTTTATATTTTATCAGGCATTTATATATATATACTCCATTATTTCATTTGGTATTCATTGCAACTCTATGAGTTAGTAATTTTATCTCTATTTTGTAGGTTGTATAGCTCAGGCTTAAGTGATTTGCTCAAGACTATTAACTGGTAATTGATACAGGTAGAACAATCCCAGATTTTTTGACTCAAAGTCTTGTGCTCTTCCAATAAACTATAAGTACCTCATTGCTCATATTTGTAAGACTTCTTACTGGGATTAACCTGTGGAATGTACAATTTTGTGAATATTTTTAAACAGAGTAAGCAACTAATTGTTCAAATCTGGTATTGGTGGGATGCCAAGATCCAGAATCATGACAGATTGCGGTTTCTATGACTTGCTTTTCTTGGGGACAAAACTTTGCATTTTTCCACTCACCTTTTGTGTTTGGATTTCCTTCATTTTCAGTACATGATCTAGCTCATGATGGGTGTGAGACTACTTTGTGTTTCATCCAAGGAAACAAATCTGGAGGCAAATCTGTGCTCTTGAATAGAATCCTAGGTAATTAAATCTTTTGTAGTTTGCATTCTCAGATCTGCAACTGAATCTGTGCACACATGTGCCTGTATTGTGTGTGCAGATGCTGTCCAGTGGAAATTTGAAATAATAAAAATGTGATATGTGAGCATGGCTAAAAAAGATTTAAACAGTGCAGAAATGTAGAAAATGAACAATAACACTTTGCCATTTCATTCTCCATTGCTCCAATATATGTTATTTTATTATACATTTTAGTATTTTTGGTGGTTGTTTTTACAATGCTAAATAATAATTATATCTTTCTTACTTGATTCATCAACTTTGAACTATAACTTTAGAATCCCATTCATCAAGGTTTGAGGATTATTTCAACCTCAAATCCATTCCCCTCTCCCAAGTTTGTTTAGTTTTATTTATTTGTCATTCTTCTAGTTGTTAATTTTATAACTTTAAGTAATATGTTTTCAACTCTATTTTTTGACCCATAACTTTTGACAGTATCTACAGAGTCTTAATTATGTAAAAGGAAGAATTAGGGCTTCAGGTCTCCTGTACTTCTTCTATATCCCAACTTTTTTCAGGATATTTTGTCAGTCAGAATTTTTTTGTTCATTGTGAACAATATAGTTAACTTTACACAACTTAATGAGAAAATAAGCTTATTGGAAAGAAAGGAGCTAATTCCAAGACCCAGTGGGAAGGCTGGAGAATCAATCTTAGAATAAGGATGGGCACTCAGTGGGGGTTAAACAACTGAGAACACAACCACAGTAACATGACAGGAACCAGTGCTGGCACTACCACTCACATTTCTGATGTTAGTATTGTGTCCTTAATACTACCACTGTCTCTGGGTCATATCTTCAAGATCCAAAATCCTCACTGGGAGTCTGGTTGGCTGACCCTAGGTCACATACCCTGCCCTCGCTGACAGCGCAAGTCTGATTCACCTTTGGCTTTTGCAATATGTATTTTTAAATTAGGCGAGATAAAGCACTCAACAATTGGATTAACCCACAGAATGGATACAGCTTAAGATGAATTAATGAGTCAGCTTAAGGAACTCTCTCAGAAGGAATAAAGAGATAGAAAATATAAAAGAAAAGAAAAGCGATATGGCACAGAGAAATAACAGGACAATTATCAGTAAAACAGGAGTTCTGAAGGAGAGGGAAAAATGAACAGAAGGGATGAAATATTTGAAGAATTAATAACCAAGAATTACACAGAGCTAAAGGAAGATGAAATAAACCTCCACAAACCCTCAGATTCAAAGGACTCAAAGGATACCAACCAAGACTGATAAAAAAGGAGATAGAAAAGAAAACCAAACTTAAACACATTATAGATAAATTTAAGAATATCGAAGACAAAAGGGCATTTTACAAAATTTTCAGAGAGAGCCAGCAGATCAAGAATCAGATTGACACTCTGCAGCAGAATGCAGAACAAGATTTTGTATTATCTTTTAAATTAATCTCTAATAGTTTTGTCTGAAAAAGTTTGGGCATTGCATGTTGGTGAGGTAGCACAATATTGGGAATGTAACCAATATCACTGAATTGTACACCTGAAAGTGATTAAAATGGGAAATTTTGAGTTGTATATATGTCACTACAATAAAAAGTAAAAAAAACACAAAACCTCTAACAGACATTTTATTTTTATTTGCAAACAGCACTAAGAAGAAAACTCCAGAAATAGTTTTCTAGCTAGCAACATATTTAATTTGGATAATATACAGAGAGTTAATTATAAAAATGTCAGCAAAGACATAGTGGGCTAATAATCATAATGTTAGTAAACAAATTCTGAAATGTTTTAACAATCAAAGAAAATCTTGAAACTCTAAATAGTTTTGAGGTAATGTGATATACTTATAACTGTTTAAAGGCATCAATGTTGCATATACCTGAAGATGATTCTGCGAAAAAGAAAGTAACACAAAATTTGTTAGAATGAGGCAAAAGAAATAGTGGAAATAGAAAAAAATTAAGCATATTGATTGAAAATCAAATAAGCTATCAGGGATACTTTCAATTAGCAAAAAGCCTTAGCAATATGTGAACATCTTAAGACAAAAGCTGAAAATATTGCTGAAGTACTTTCCTAGAGTGGGTGACTTCAAGAACAATTATACTCTACACAATGTTGAGTTATTGGTGAAACTGTGAGTGAAGATTAAGTATCTGTGAAGACATTCCTCCTGTGTTTTAAAAAAAATGTTTTGTTAGATGAAGCTACACACTCTAGTTTAGGTTTTTAATTGTAATGAATCTGATCTCTAGGAAATAAATGCTCTCAAAGATGTATACCTTGAAAGAATTAAAAGTCCCAGTTGAAAGTTTGTGAAAGATCAACTGATACCCGATACAAAGGCCAGCAGAGATATAACTTTCTAGAATTTCTATTAGGATTGTCAGTGTTCTGGTTACAAAGTTGCATAGGTTATCAATAATCTTCTCCAACCTTATTTTCCCCAGAAACTCTGTTATTTTCTGTACACAAATTTCCAGAATATGAAGTTTTACAAGAATGCATATATCACTTTATAGCAGGAAGGCCTATATGCCTCGTAGGTTTGTCATGAGGATTAAATGAATTAACATATGTAAAGTGCTTAGAAGAGTGCTTGGCACATAATAATAGCAATAAATATTTACCCTTAATATTATCATCATGCTACTCTTTGGGAAAAATAATTTAAAATATTTGTACTGGCACAGCCATTGTGGAGGACAGTTTGGTGGTTCCTCAGGAAGCTAACTATAGAGCTGCCATATGATCCAGCAATCCCACTTCTGAGTATATATCCAGAAGAACTGAAAGCAGGGACACAAACAGATATGTGCACACCAATGTTCATAGTGGCATTATTCACTATTGCTGAAAGTTGGAAGCAACCCATGTCCATCAACATGAATGGATAAACAAATTGTGGTATATTATTCAGCTGTAAGAAGGAATGCAGTTTTAACACATGGGACAACAGGGGTGAATCTTGAAGACCTTATGTTGAGTGAAGTAAGCCAGTCATGGAAGGACAAATATTACATGACCTCACTGATATGACTTAAGCAAATTGAGCAGACTCACAGAGCCAGAGTCTGGAAGATAGGTTATTAGGAGATAGGGAGTAGAAGGTAGTGAGCTGATGTTCACTATGGGCAAAATCTATAATAAGGTGGAAGAGGGTGGTTGGGCAGTGGATGGGGGAGACAGTGGTGCTGATGTGATTGGGTTTGATGGTGCTGGAATATGAGGGGGGGTAGGGTGGGGAGGTTGGGTTGGACTATCCATGGAATTGGGGGGAGGGCTGGAAGAAGGAGAAGGTGAACTCTCTGGGGATTTGCAGGTCTGTGGTTAAAACTACAATGGTGGGAATGTTCTTCTGGCAAATATGGCAAGGGAGGGTTACTGGTGCAGGGCGTCGGGGGTGGGGTGATATGTGGGATAGAGCGCACCTGGGGTACGCTTCTATGGAATATGAAAGTGTTCATCTTGTCATAGTGTGTTATCTCAGTGGGTCAAGACCCATAGAATAAACAAAATATTAAACTCCTATCCTGGGGAGTCCTGCTATGTTCTCAATTAGAAGGGCAAGAATCACTCGAGAACATAGGCAGTGCCTAATGAAAGAAAACAGCCCAATATATCATGCCCTCAATATTACTGCCTGAAATTATTAACCTTATTCTTCAAAAATTGAAACTTAATGGTTACCATAGGTTCTGAGGGGAGGGGAAGGGAATACAACAGATGGAACATAGGGCATTTTGTTCTGCATGATCTTGCAGTGACAGATACAAGCCATTTAAAATTTTGTCAAAACCTATAAAAGTGTAAGGTGCAAAATGTAAATCATAATGTAAACCATTGACTGTGGTTAGTAGCAATGCTTCAATATTTGTACATCAGTTCCAACAAATGTACCCTACACATATAAAATGTTATTAATAGGAGAGAGAGGGAGAGGAAGAGGGGGTTGGGTATATGGGAATCCTCTATATTTTCTGTGATTTTTCAGAAACCTAAAGCTTCTTTGAAGATAAAACACTTAGTTTTGAAATAAGACACTGGGGGATCATAGGGAAGAAATTGTCATTGTACATAAAACATAACAGATCTTATGGTGATGAAAGACACATTGAAAACAATTTTTTTATTTTACTTTTTAAAATTTTTACTTTTTACTTTTTTATATTTTGTGTTTTATGTGTTATTAATTATTATATTTTATTTTCTTATTTTTATTTGTTTATTTCCTTGGCTTTGTTTTTGAGGAGGCTTTGGATCACAGAAGTGTCACAATTTTGACAGGGAAAGTGTGGGGCGACAGTGATGGGGATATGTGTGGGAAGGGGTGCACCTGGGGCATGCCTCTATGGCATATGAATATGTTCAAGTGGTCATAGGGCATTGTCTTGGGTGGGTGGAGACCCACACAATAACTAAAAGAATATTGAATTCCCATCCTGGGAAGTCCTGCTACATTCTCTAATAGAGTGACAAGGATCCCCCGAGTACATGGGCAGTGCCTAGTGAAGGAGGACAGACCATTACGCCAGGCCTTGATATTGATTGGTTGTACTTATGAAGCTTTTCTTGTGAAATTGTAACTTAACCTAGTATTATGTATTGCCTAAGAGTTACCTCCTGAAAGTCTTCTTGTTACTCAAATGTGGCCTCTCTCTAAGCCAAACTCAGCATATAAACACACTACCTTCCCCCCAAAGTGGGGCATGACTCCTGGGGATGAGCATCCCTGACACGGAGGAATTATTACCAAGTGCCTAGCAATGCATTTGGAAAAAAAACTTTGACTAAAAGGAGGAACTATTAAATACAAATAAGTTTTTACGGCTAAGAGATTTCAAAGTGATTCAGAGGTCATTTCAGAGGTTATGCTTATGCATGTCTCAGCAGGATCTCATTGACTGCCACAGTAAACAATGCCTCATGCAGGGGAGCTCCTGAGGGCTCTAGAGAAATCTAGACACTATAGGCAGGGCAAACAATCTCAGGAATTTGGCACCCTGTCAGTGGACCTTATCTTGGAATATATGCTTCCCAAAGTAACAGTTAGTCTCATTTATAATTTCCCTACATGTGGCTCTTCTTACCCTTTTATTTGAACCTATAATTAGCACTATACTTATTAAAGATATGTCCCAGAAGCTTAAATCTTCAGTCTGTTCATATGCTGGTTGAGCCCTGAATCTCAGCAGAATTGCAACACCTACTCTCCAGTTCATTAGACTTGCCCAGGACAATTAATAAAAGGATGATGATGGACAATGCCCATCCCAAAAAACAGAGAGCATCTACAACTGCAGTCAAGACAGTTCCATCCATCTGCCCCATGGGATCTAAGCCCCTTCTCAATCAGAAACAGAGTGGGCATCACCATCCCCAAATCCTCGATTGAGGAATGAACAAATACAAGGGAGGAATGCAACTATGGACTAAAGTAGACCTACTTTAGCAATGGAAGAACTTGTATCATTGATATAAAGGCAGTGGCCACCAGAGGTTCTGTGGGGAGGGAGAGGGAAGAATAGGTGTAACATGGGTCATTTTGGGGCCATTGGAATTGTCCTGCATGACATTGCAATGATGGATACAGAACATTATACATTTTGTCAAAACCTATAAAATTGTGTGGTGCAAAGTGTAAACTATAATGTAAATTATAGTCCATGGTTAGTAACAATGCTTCAATAAGTATTCATCAGTTGTAAGAAATGTACCACACTAATGAAAGATGTTGTTACTGGGGAAAAATGTGGGAGTGGGAGGGAGTGAGGTATATAGGAATCCCCTATATTTTTGACATAACATTTATTTAATCTAAAGCTCCTTTAAAAAAATAATTAAAAAATATTTGTACTGGCAGAGAACAATAGAAACATAAAGAAAATAAAAGTGTCAGACAAATATGCAAATTTAGGCTATGATAAATAAATCCCATTTTTCAAAAACATTATTAGTAAATAGTGCTGAAACAAGTGGCAAACCATTTAGAATATAGTAATATTCAATCTATCTTTACCTCACATTATGCAATATGTTAAATTTGAGATCAATTAAAGAATAAAATATAAGAAATGAAACCATAAAATGCTAGAAGAAGTAGATTATTTTAAAATTTTAGGATGTGGAAGGAATTTTTAAGTATGCTATCAAGAATGAAAATTATTCAAAGATTATTTAAATATTTGATTGTATAAAATGTGAAACTTCTATATATCAAAACCACCAAGCAGTATCTACAGAATCCTAATTATGTAAATTATATATAATATAAAATTTTAATTGGCATATAAAATTAGATGATAATGGATAAGCTGAGGGAAAAACTCCTACTGTAACATATGTAACCAGGAAAATGAGTCATTATTTTTAATCATTACAAAATTATTAAGAAAAATCAGGGGGGCGGATGTGGCTCAAATGGTTGGGCATCGGTCTGCCATATGGAGGGACCTGGGTTTGATCCCCGGGACCTCCCGG
>JAQZBX010017003.1:0-35966 GCA_029593785.1 Cabassous unicinctus
CCACGCAGGGGCCTGCGCCTCGCCACGCCTTCTCCGCGCAGGTCTGGGACACCTTTTTTCTTCTTTTTTTACCAGGAGGTCCCGGGATCGAACGCAGGTCCTCCATATGGTAAACGGGAGCTCAGTTGCTTGAGTCACGGCTTCTTCCTGTATATAATTTTTTTAAGCCTCACTTTCCTCATCCATCAACTGTTTAGTAACATCTTCTTTGCACACGTTACTGACATTTGGTGAGAAATGCATCTGAGAGAGTCTTGACGCCAAGAATCCATGCCAAGGTGACTGTGGTCAGAGAGAGGGGACCACGTGCAGGCCGGGGCCTCAGGGAATGGGAGGCCAGCAGAGCATTTAGGCTTCCTTAGGTGGATCAAGTTTAACAGAAGGAAAGGAGAAGGAAGACGGAAGGCCACATTTTGTGGTCTGGTATAATCGGTAACCGATGAATATGTTTGGGGAAAAGTTAGTTTTAAGAAATGCAAAAAAATGATAATATATGTGCTTGCATTCAAGTCTTCTCATCTATTATAAAGAAAGAAAACTCACCACAGCGGAAATGAAAAAGTATCGGGCAGCCCTGTTATTAGTTCAACATGTAAGGGGGAAAGAATAAATGCAATTAAGTTGTCAATAGAGCTCTGCTTACATTTGGCCTTTCAATACATCCCTCCCTGTGCTGCCTCTCTCTGCAGCATTGATTGGGTATTGTTAACCTTTATCTACCTCTTGTTTACGTTTCTCTATTAGGGCCAAACATCAATATGAAGCTTTTAGAAAGGACAGAAGCAACCAACAAAGAGACACTGGGAAAAGGTCAAAAATTTCCGAGATGAGGTGTGCTGTTCTCAGCCAGGCCTGGGAAGATGCAGTCTGGCTGAGAGAGCAAGGTCAGGGCCCAGTGGTCAGCCTCCCCTGCACCTGCCTTTCAGAAGAAATAATGTGGGCAGCAATTAGCAGCACCACCTCTGTCAGGGCAGCTGCTGGAAGCAAACACCCAGCCTAAAGAGGCTGCATGGGGCATGGGTGTATGAAGGGAACAGAGGTAAGGGCTCAGCTCAGGATGGGAAGTCAAGACCGGGGTGGAGCCAGGGGGTGGGGGGGGATGGTGGGGGCAGGGACAAATGAGCAGCACCCACCACTGCTGAGCTCTTCTGCTGCCCTTCAACGGCCCCCGCCCCCCAGTTCTATTCTGCAAGGCTGGAAAATAAGTTTCTTTTCAAATGGGAAGGAACTGAGACCATGAGGGGTTAAGTGACTTATCTAAGGTCCACAGTGGCAAAGCTACACTTGGTTTTCCCAATTTTGAGACCTCATATCTGCTTCTGAGAAAACAGAAAACTCCTTCCTTCTGCAAATTCTGATACGTGCTGTGTATCCAACAGAAACCACAAAAACTTGGCAAAGTTTTCCTTCTACTACAAAAATAAAATGAATGCTTTCAAATATGAAATTATAGTAATAATTATTTGATTGAACATGTGCTCTTCCTTCCCTCTACATATCACCCCTACCTTAGGGTTCACTGCTCTATGGTTCCATTATAAACACAGAGCCACATATTAGCTGTGAGAAGCAGTTAACCTCCCCAGGTGTCAATTTCTGAATATTAATGTTAATAATACTCTAATACCACTATGTATAGTTCACTCAATTAAAAAAAAAAAAAGCCATCATTCATTATGCCACAATGTCAACAAGGTTTGAAAAGTCTAGATTTGACTTCATTATGTACCTGACTTCACATCCACACTTGATCCTCCTCTCTTCACTCTGCTTCCTTAGGGTAAGTGCCCAGGAGAGTGAAAGGGAAGGAGACCGGGTACCACAGAGCCTCAGAACTGTGCTGAGCACCCCGTTTGGAATGGAAAAGTCTCCATCAGAGAAGAGGTATGCGTCGGGTGGGGCGGTGAAGCTGCACAGGGTGAGGGGCAGGGGTGTCCATCATCATTCTTTTGTCCTAATGACCACTGTAGCGGAAAACATGCACAAAGAGCACTTCCCATCGGATGGATGTTGAGTAGTGTCTTTCAAACAACGAGCACAGCAAGACCACATTTTCAAAATGTCACAGATTCCCTAAGCTCCCTCCCTCTGGCAAGAGGCTTGCTATTTTCCTTCATTCATAAAGCCGATTGCCTGATTGGGGCTGGTTCCCCTGATCCTTCATCTGCTCAGCTAAAGAGGCCATGGGAACTGCCCTTTTAAAGTCATTGAGACAAGGATTAGAAAGAGATGATTTCTATCTGTCACACCAGGGGTTCTTAACCATTTTTGTTCCACAGACCCCTTTGCCAGTCAGGTGAAAACCACGGACCCCTTACTAAGTCTACACTATACTGTGTATTGTTTAATAAATATATCACACCCTCACCAACAGGTCCCCACAAGAATAATGTTTTCTTGAATTTCAATTCAAGCTCACAGACCCCTTGTTAAGAACCCCTGCATTACGCAGAGGACATTGACTCAATAAAGGGTTAAATAATGTGTACCTGTCCCATGCACCACCCTGGGATAGGCACAGTAGGCTCTGTATTTACGAGGTTTTGCTGTGTTTAAGAGCTTTTCTTAGACTTCTTTGGAATAGAATTTCTCTCTTGGCTGTCAAGAATCAAGTCTCAGGAGGACAAAGAACACAGAATTTCTCTAAGAGGCTTTGTGAGCCTTACGAGAAGAAAGCCTGACCTTTCCTCCTGTCTGGGCTGGGAGGAAGCCCCATCCTTGTAAATAGTCCTGCCCGATTGGTGTGAAGGAGGTGACACCATTAAGTCTGTTCCCGCGGACAGAGGCTGTTGATTGCTGTGCTGGTCTTTATGTGACTTACTGGCTGGTTTCAGCTGTGTGCTTGCTCCCCAAAGTCTGCAACTTGCCAAGGGTGCAATTTTATAAATCACATGTAAATAAACACACGAGTTTCATCCGGGTCACAGGAGTTGACGTAAGTGGCTGCAGGTTTCTGGACCTCTGACCCTCCCTCATCATTACAGGCATAATAAACAGGGCTCAAGGCAGCACGAGTGGAGACCCTGAGCCCTCACTACTCTCCCATCGCCTCCTGTCTTCTCCATAGCTTTGTATTGCTCAGCACAGACAATAACGCAAGTGATGAACAAGAGCATGAGTCTGGCAAGATCACCTCGATCGTGGGTCCATCTGATAATTGTTTGAAATCATGGGAGGTAGGTCTGAGGATGGGAAAAGCAATTAAAGGTCACAATTGAGTTGCCTTCATCAAATTATGCAGGCAATATCCTGATGCTCCTGAATGCTTGGCCTGATTAAGCAGAATCACTCTCAGCCCAGCACTTTCATCCAAAGTAAAGAATTGACATTAAATACAATACCAGAACCTGTGATAAGGAATCAGTGAACAAATTTGTGAGGCAAATGGCATAAAAGATATCACTCTCTTTGATTTTTATAGCATCCCTCTCTATACTAATTCCCCAAGCCAGTGTGCAATCAACAGGGAGGCAAAGCTAGCTGCTGGGTGGGGATCATGGGAAGATAAAAAGCAATGACTAGGGAGTAGACAACCATTTTGTGAAGCCATTTAGAGGTAGGGCTGTGCCTGCTTGAGGTGAGAGAAAGATATAAGGACTTACAATTTGGTAAAAGAGAAAGGAATTTGTTGTTGAGAAGATAAACCATAAATGAAGGTTGCCTACCTCCCATTTCTCCTGATCTAACAAAACCATCTGGTTAGGGGGCTTTAGTACTGGATTCTTTCCTAAGACTGAATTAGAAAACAAGAAGCTCCTGGGGCTAAGTCAATGTTTGCAAAAATCATGAATACAAACACAATCAGATTCATAATGCATTGAATATATATAGCCCTTTTATTTTGAGGCACAATATAATGTCACATGGGGCGTCTCCTTAATCCTCATTTCTCCCTTCTGTGAGATGAGGTGATTAGCAGACATTGGACAAATGATGGAAGATCAAACTGATTGAAATGTCTGAGGGACCACCATTGTCCTCACCTCCATAGCAAAACCAATTCCTGTATTTGTGCCGCCAAAGCTATGCATTTGCAGACATCCTTCTCCTGTCCTATCATATTTTCTTCAAATTGCAGCAAATGGAATAAAAAAAAACATTGCCTTACAAACAATAGAATTCTAGCTTTTCATGAATAGGCTATCAAATATATGAGCATTTTCTACAATAACCAAGGGAAATAATCCACAAGTGCTCCTTGCCTATTAGGGAGAGGAAAAATATTCATTTACCTTTTAACACTTTAGGGTTTTCCTTTCATCACCCCCTACGATATGTATTTTTAATGACAGCTTAAAGAATTTGAATGGGTATACCCTAAGAGTTTAGGTAAAAGGAAACAGTATTATTCAGCCTGAGGAAAAGAAAGACCAAGAGAAACTTTATAATATTGGACATATGTGGGGAAAGATCTTACAGAATTAGTGATGATCAGCAATCCTTTGTCCTCGCTGAGAAAGGGACAAGAAGGAAGATTTTTTAGCAGCTGTGTACTGGATTTAAATGGCCATAAGCTTTGCCACTGTGGTCATCAATACTAAGACTTCCCTTTTCCATCAGCAGCCAACCTGCTAATTAGCTCCTAGACTTCCTAGGCCTTCTCCAACTTATTTTCTAAATAACAGTAGAATTATCTTTTGGAAAGGCGAATCTGGTCTTTTTTCTTAAAACCCTTCAGACAGCTGGTTGTTTTCAGTGTTGGAGCCATAATTTTTAGTTATAAATGGCCATGCCAACCTCCTTCCCATCCATACTCTTTTCCACCCTTCTCTGGGCCCTAACCATGTGGACATTCTTTTAGTTTCTCAAGTATGTCATGTGCCTCCCTTTTTCAGGATCTTTGTGTATGCTGTTCCCTCTTCATATTATCATCTTCTATCCACTTCTCAGCTCACCCACTACTACTCATCCTAGTTAGATTTGCTCTTCCCATTTTCTGTTCCAACATGTTCTGTCTTTATCTTGCCTAACACTGATCATACTTGTAATTAATTGTTCAATAGTTCTTGTCTCCAGTAGATGGAAGCTTCCTGAAGGCATATTTGTCCAAAGGTACCTGTCTATGGCAAGTTTCCAGTCATTCTATACTGGATCAACAGGTGATTCTAGAGGATGCACAGTAAATATTTGTGAAATAAGTGAATGTATTAGAGAATGAGATTAGCAGAGAATCACTTAAAATCAGGTCAATGGGCTGTCTTCCATATATGTGAACTTGAGGTTGTTCCATTCTGATTTTCATAGTCATTTCTATCTCCAATTCTGTGCACGGGATTACAATTAGACTGGTTCATGTAGTTTTCTGCTAGTGAACAAACATTACTGGGACACATTTAGTAATCAATAGAGATATATAGAAAAGCTGGATAAATTTGGAGTTTGCTAGTTCAAAATTTATTACTATCCCAAACTCTTCACCAAAGGAAGTTTTCCTGGAGTATTTGATTAAACCAGCCCTTTATTATACTGCTGGTAGAAGTATAGATTGGTCACCACCTTCCTAGGAAGTAGGTTGGAAATATTAATAGCCTTAAATAAGTGGGTCCTGATAATCCTACATTTTAAGTAAGCACTCCCGTGTAATATATTTCCATTGTTTACATTCTAACCTGAAATAGTGCCTTAACCCCAAATAATAAATTCTGCATGGTGGATTTGACGGCCTTGGAGCAGGTCTCGCAGGGTGAGGAGGCAGAGATGTATCCCATAGGGGAGACCTTTCTAGTGCTTCTCAAATTCAGCAATTATTCAAGTGCAATATTTAGCCACTATCAAAATGGGCACTTTCGTACCTATTGTGCCTTCACAGCAGTTTATGGTAGGTGCTCTTAACCCAGTTTACTGCACAGTAAAAATAATTATTTGCTATGGTCACAGGATAGAAAGCAGCAGAGTTAGATTCTAATCCAGGACTTTTAACTGCATATCCTGCTCGGTTATATGAATGGTGGAGCATCAATCTGCCCACATTTAAAACTATGGCTGTCTTTGAGAATTGGAAAGACAAAGGCACTTGCTTTGGACCCAGAGGCTCTGATCCCCCAAAGAATATTGTTGATGACAAGCAATCACTGTGTGCCTGACACCTTCTGAAACACCTGACATGTGTTATTCCTCTATTCTTGACCCCACCTTGTCTGGCACATACTAAGTCCTCAAATTTGGGGATTGAATAACTCTTTAAAGTAGGTATTGCTATTATCCTCCTTTAAAATTGAGGAAACTGTGGTACAGAGCAGATTAAGTAACTTTGTCAGCGATATACAGTAAACATAGCCAAGCTGTCCAGTTCGAGAGCCTGTGCTTGTAAACACGTGGTGGCTGAAGCAGTTACACCCCGGTTTCCCGACAGGGTCACAGGTGTAGTATCACTTGGGAGAGCGTTACTATGCCATAGAGGTTCTGATTTAATGGGCTGTGGAGCTTTGTGTCAACCAGTGCTTTCAAGTGGTCTGGAGGCAGCCAGTCTGCAGAACTAGCTCAGAAACCACTTGTCCAGGGTGCTGGCCTGGGACGCAGATACATACAGGGGTGAACCTTGACCTCTTACTGTGAAATGGGACAAACTACACAAACTTTCTAACTTTAGATTTCTCACCTCTAAAATGCTGATACTAGCAGAAACTCTGATAGGGCAGGCAAGAGGATTCAATGGAAAAAAGTTTATGTTGCTTAATATAGTGTCTTGCAAGTGGTGGTTCCTCAATAAGCGAATTATAGTAAACACATCTGTCCTCCTTGCTATTATATTGAAATATTATTGGTGTGATTATTATTGTTTTTACCATTAGGAACGTCAATTACTGTCTTCAAGGCTTCTTCAGAGTAGGATTTCTGTAATAGTGACCTGACCCAGCTTAGCTCCCAGAAACACCCCAGAAAACCCAGGCTGAAGCAGAAATAACAGAGGAGGCTCCAGCCTGTTTACTCACTTCCCATCCAGCAGGCAGCCCACACAACCTCGGCATTATCAATATGGATTTTGAAATCACCCACGGCTAATAGCCCAAATTAATAGCCTCGGGGTGACTCTAGAGCAATTGAGAAAGAAAATCCATAACATCACTAAAGATGCCAGCAGCTGTTCAGGGAGGGAGGTCTATATTAATTAACAGCTGTGAACACTGTAAAAACTGGTGCATTACGGAAAGAGAGAGTGCCTGTTAAAATTAGCGAAACCAAAGAATCCCATAGGCCCTCCAGGTTGGGAAGCAGAGAGAGTGCCCCTGGAGAGGTGGTCTGGAGGCCTCCCTGCCTCATGTGGGCATTGTCCCCAGGGAGTTGGATGCCCGCTCCCAACCGTCTGGCATCCCAGTGCTCACAGCAACCTTTAGGGCATGCTTGACCTTCTAGCATCAGCTATAAACTTTAGGAACATTCAGGTTTGGGTTGTGCATAAAACTCTGTGCTCCTTTTGTTCTGCAACAAAATCATGCAACTCCAGTGGCCTCCTTTCCTGAGGTCTGTCCTGGATACTTTGCAAGGCAGGAGACTCAATGTATCATGATTCCAGCCAATAAAGAAGCCTGAGGATGCTATAACCGTGGTCATTAATCTCCAGCAACCTCTCCGAGGTGCTCTGCATGTGGGAAGATCAGTCTCAAAGAATACTTGAAAATCCAGGGGAGAAAAGCACACACTTAGGAAAAGTTGGGGTGCCCAGAGCATACAGTAATCAAGGCAGCATGTTATATATACTAAAGGGATGTGGATTGAAAACCAGGTGGGCATGGACTTGAGATCCAGCTCTGTTATTTCCTACTTGAATTAATTTACCTAAGTCACTTATCCTTCTGCATTTCCCATCTGTAAAATGATATTAATACCACCTACCTTGCAGAGACAAGGTATATTATGTATATTATATATATTATGTATATTATGTATATTATGAGCTAATGTATATTATGTATATTGTATAGATATTATTCACATTTTAATTCTATTTCCTATTTACACTTTTGCCTAGGTGATTTCATCCAGTGGCATGGCTTTAAATATCATCTAAATGTATACAAAATTTTATCTCTAGCTGGGACCTCTCTCCTAATCCCCAGACTATATAGACCTGTCTACTCTGCATTTTCTATCTTCAAATATATAAACCTGTCTACTCAGCATCTTCCATGTTCTACCATTTGGACATATCTTAACATGTCCAAAACTGAGCCCCTTGACTTCCTTGACTTTCCATCCCCTACCCTGCTCCTTCCATAACATTCCCCATCACAAGGGTTGGCTCAAGCCCCAAATCTTGGAGTCATCTTCTTTCTTGTGCTCCTCACAATCAGCCATCAGGAAATCCTATGGTTCTATCTTCAAAGATATCTAGAACTGACCTCTTCTTCCCTCATTACCCTCCTCTGGGCCAAGTCACCATATCTCTCACGTAGATATGACTACACGACTGACTGATACTCTGCCTCTGCCTTCTCCCCCTTGCAGCTCCCTTCAGTCCATTCCCAGCACAGCAGCCAGAGTGAGCCTCTTAAGATGTAAGCCAGGCATGTGTCTCCTCTGCTCAGAACCTAACTGATGACTTCCCATGTTTCTTGAGGTAAAACGCAAAGCCCTTGCTCTGACTTCCCAAGCCCTCCCTGCTGCCACCACCTCTTTATCCTCATTCCACCTCCTCTCTTACCTGTTCATTCTGTTCCAGCCATACTGGCCTTCTTGCTATTCTTTGCACATGGCAAACAAGCTTCTACCCCAGGACCTTTGTACCTGCTAGAACTGTATCTGGAACTTTCCTCAAGTAATTTTGTAGTTCACTCCTTAGCTGCTTTTAGGTTCCTACTCAACTATAAGATCAGAGAAATAGACTGTCCCTAACCCTGTATTAAAATAGCACCTTCCCTCACTCCCACCTGCATTCCTTTTCACACTTACTAACTTGCTTTTCTCCATAGCATTTATCACCACCAGGCATATATATATATAATCATCTGTCACCTCCCAACTGGAATATATCATCCATGAGGACATGACCTTGTCTATTTTGTTCCCTGATATAATCCTCAACACCTAGAACTTTGTCTGGCACCCAGTAGGAAGGCAATAAATATCCTTTTTTAAGTCAATGAATGCATGAAAAAATTATTATTGTTAGAGGTTGGTTTATCCATCGAGCCTTTTTGAATTTATTACAGGTTCAGAAGCACTGATTATTTTACATCCTTTGTATTTGTTTTCTTTCTTGGTTCATTTTGGTGTTTAGTCTTGCTTGTTTACTTGGTCACCTGGTGACCACATGGTGGTTAAAAGCTTGGACACTGAGGCACAAAGAGCCTAAATGACTTGCCCAATGCCCCATAGCTTACTGCACAGAATTTGAACCCAGGCTGTCTGACCCAATTTTCATCTTTAAAAAATAAGTTACAATAATACATGCAGGACTAGCTACATAATTTGCTGTGCCCAGTGCAAAATGAAAATATGAGGCCTCGTATCAGCCAAAGGGGTGCTGATGCAAAATACCAGAAGTCAGTTGGTTTTTATAAAGGATATTTATTTGGGGTAAAAGCTTTACAGTTACCAGGCCATAAAGCAAAAGTTACTTCCCTCACCAAAGTCTATGGCCGCGTATTGGAGCAAGATGGCTGCCGACGTCTGCCAAGAGTTCAGGCTTCCTGGGTTCCTCTCTTCCCGGCGCTTGCCTCTCTCCAGGCTCAGGCTTGCTTCTCTCCACAAGGCCAGCTGTAGACTATCAGGCGAACAGCTCATTTCTTTTCCCACGGCCTTTTCTCTTTCCTCACGACCAAGCTCCTCTGTGTGCTTACTTCCCTGGGCTCCATCTCAAAAACTCCAAATTCCCTTCTCTGCAGTAAGGTTTCTCTTTGAGTCCCCGCCTACCAAGGGGGCAGGGATGCAACGTCCTACTGACCATTCCCCAATCAAAGCCTTAATCATTATTTAATCAAGTAGAAGTAAAACCTCAGAATCCAATACACTCTAAAATGCCCAGACGAAAAGACCAGTTTACAAACATCCAATATTACTTTTTGGAAGTCATCAATAATATCAAACTGCTACAGGCCTCTTGTTCAAAAAGGACGAAATGCCACCAAAGGTACTGAAACATAACCCCTTTTCCTTTCTTCCTCAGTTTGCCTCTTGACCTCTCACGCCATGCTCCCTCAGGTAGGGGAATAACCAGGCAGACTCTCGCAGGTGCCCAGGGCCCCACCTTGTGATGGAAGGGGATGGCGGGTCTGTCAGATGCTAGACCAATGCGCCATACCCCATCCAGGGGCACAGAAGTCAATCTCCCCTTCCCATGGTCCTCCTGCCCCACCTCATGGTGAATGGGCAACCACATCCCCAAGGGTTTGTCACCTCTCTGCCGGGATGTGGTGCTTGGTACCTGGATCGGGGTGAGTGAGAGGTTTTCCCCCAGTGAATCACCCACCAAACACAGTGGTGCTGCCAGCCCAGGGCGGGCTGGATACCACCTTGTGCTTGACCCTGTCCCTCCCTGCACTTACTTGTAGGCTCCTGCTGGGGGCAAAGGATTGTAGTGGAACACAGGCCTTCCCATGCCTGTAGGACTGGTCACTACTTCGGAAAGAGCAGCAGTGGTTGATGAGCAGGAGTGAAGAAGAGGAGGCCTGAAGGGACCCAGGGTGCTGGGAGCAGGCAACCAAGGACCCATTCCAGAAGGGCAGGGAGGGGTGGGACCACATGTGAGCTGAGGCTCCAAGTTCCCTGAACATGCTTCATTGTCCCATTGACCTGTACTTATAAAACACTCATTCAATGATAAAAATTAGTAAGAATCTCAAGACAGACCAAACAGTGTTCAACCTCCAAGTCTGGGGACCGTTCTGAGCCCTTGCACCCGAGCTGGTAGCACAGCCACAAAGTGGGCCCTGCATACCTGCCACATACACGAGTTCACGTGCATAGAGTGTCTGCTACATAGTGGGCTCCCAATACAAGAGAGTTGTGGAGATTCTCTTCAAATTGCCCCTCAACCTGCTTTTCCACCAGCATCTAGTTCTCCATAGAAGGCATCTTTTAAAAATGCAAATCAAATAATGTTATTCCTCTGCTTAGAATTTTTAAGCAGCTTCTCTTTGCTCATAAAGTTCAAGCTCTTAACGTGGCCTGTGCACCTTTGGCGCAGTCTTCCCCAGGGCGACCTGACTCCCACTCCAGCCCCCACCCCCCACCGTCCTCCAGTCTCACTATGCAGCTTTTCACCCTGAGCTGATGGCTGCCTTCCACTTTAGGTCCTCGGCCAGATTCAGGGAAGGGAGGGGTCCCAGGCCGAGAGAACAGCCTGTGCCAAGCCTTTCTCATCTGCAGTTTTCAAAATATCACTCCCTCAGGAGGCTGCTTTTGAGCTTCCTGCCAAGGTAAAAGAAGCCCCCATCCCATGATAGGCTCTTATAATAGCCTATATTTTTTTTAAAGAACTTACAAAGATTTTAAATAGACTAAGTTATTTTGAGATCATTTATTAAATGTGTCCCTTTCTAATGAAACACTAAGTATCACATGGCCTGGTTCCGTCTTTCTCCTGTTCACTACTACATACCTATGCCCACTTGGGGCCCTGATACATGGTATCGTCTCAGTAAGTGTTTGTTGAATTAATCATGTCCAGTGCCTAATTAAGATGGATAGGTTTGTGCCTAATTACATGAGGTTAAGTGTTTGTTAACGAAGGCCTGTTAATAAAGGTAAATCCTGGTTAGATTTTAGAAGGAAACTAATCATAGGTTTCTTTCTTTCCTTGCTTGCCCTCCTGGACCTTGCGACTCTTCAGCCTCATTTCCCAGTATCCTTTTTCCCTTTGTTCCTCTGTATTGTCATTCCTCAGCAGAGGACCTATCTATCTATCTATCTATCTATCTATCTATCTATCTATCTATCTATCTATGTCTTTGCTTCTAAATTTCCTTCCCCTTTTATTTGTCCCAACACTGAGCCTCCTTATTTATTCAGTTCATAGTGCCTTTACATCACCATTTTCTATAATTTTCCTATAAACGATCTCATTATTTATAGGCATACAGAGTTCAGTGATGCAGCTTGCAGAAGAATTTCTGCAGAGGAAAATGACCTTTTAAACCTTAAAAGATACTGGTTTGTTTAAACAACCTTGTCACGTAAGCAGTGTTATGCTCACCTGTGAGATTCAGCTGTTTGTATTTTACAGTTTGACAATCACAAAATGGGTGTACAAAACAGAGCCCAGTACCCAGAACCACCAAGTTTCAGAAGCATTTTGAGATAGGCCTTGATTTATTTGTCTTTGTCTACTGTCTAATAAGAGTCCTCTTCCCTTTCACCTTTCATTTTATCTCTGTCTATAATAAAGAGATGCATTAATTTAATCCATAAATACAGAAATGATGGTTTTATCCTGTTGCTATGAATGGTGCTTTAAAATAATCAAAATGATAAACCAGTCTAGTAATTTACCATAATTATGCCAATGAAATATTACTTTGAATTAGTCATAGCAGTAATACATGGGTCAAGAACTTCCAGAGAAATCAGCTAAGTGGAAGAGAACAAAGGGAGGATGGGAACACAATACGGGGACATGCAAGGTTTCTAGCCACTGGTCCAGACAGTCGGGAGAAATAAACGCAAGCTGGAGGACTCAGGAAAAATCTGCCCTGGGTGGAGATGCCCTTGTTTTCTCAGGAAAGCCAGCCAAGTTTAGGAGACTTGCCACAGTTTAATTAAAGTCTGCAGCTGGTGTGAAAGCAAAGGAGAAAAAGAAATTAGGGCAGCACAAAAACTAATGAAAGTCTAGGATCTCATTTTAAACTTTTCTATCTATTATGAAAGAAATATGACTTGTCAGATGTGTCCCCATTCACCGTGACAAAGCCCTCAGGAAAGGAACGTTCTGGACTGGGAAGAGCAAAGATCTGTAGTCAGATCTCCTTCAACTGGACTGCCATTGCCTTTTTTAGTGAAAACTCATCAAAATCTCTTGTTTGTTTTTCAAGCCAATTGGCAAAAGAATGCAGCACAAATGGAACAGGTCCATGTTTTACTATATGAAAGTTCATCAAAACTTTGAGAAAATATGCCTCAGTATGAGGGAAAGAACTAAACTTTGTAATCAGAGTTGGATTCATATTCGGGCTTTACCACCTAATATAAAGAATAATATAATAGCTAATATTTATATAGCAGTTCCTAAATGCCAGTCACAATGAACTCAATGAATTCTCACAAAATTCTGATGAGGTGGTTAATATTATTATTCTCATTTGATGGATGAGAAAATTAAGGTACAGGAAAGTTAAATAACTTAAAAGTCAGAGCTGGGATTTGGGCCCATGTATCCTAACTCCAGAGTTTGGTTTCTTAAGCACCACAATATAAGGAATTTAGGCTAGTTAATTAACTTCTCTGGGTCTTTGTTCCTTTACAGGAAAGCGGATATAACATCAAACAGTGTGTGGTCTATTGGAGAGGAAGATTAAATTAAAATGCATATAAAGATCCGAGCAGACTACCTCGTAGACAGTAAATGCTTAATAAAACTTAGCTTTCCCACCTCCACCTTAAAATTGCTTGCGTTTTGTTGTGCCTCGTATTTAGAAGTTCCCTTCACTCTAAAGAGTCTCACTAAAACTTTGAGGTTTTATTGATATTAAATATTATTTTTGTAATTATTTGCTGAAGATTAGTTTTCTCCTGCTGGTCTGTGCTATTTCATCCTGTAACCTCAGAATTAAATTCAACCCTTAGCATATAGTAAGGTCTTCAGCCCATTAAATAAATCAGTGAATAAATTCAGGAATTAATGAATTTTATTCTCAGTTGACAGCTGAGAAACTGAGGCACAGAATGATTAAATGACTTGCCTAAAAGATAATTTATGGGCAAGCCTGGTTTATTATATGCAGGTCTCCAGAATTCTCTTTTTCAGTGTGGAACATAAAGAGAGGCATATACAGTCTTAAAGTTCTATCAGTCTTCCTGTGCAGTCAGAGACGGAGAAACTCGAAAATATAACCTGAGCGTTGAGTAAACTGACATTCATTCTGGGGTTCCATAGATAGGGCCTGATCATTTTTTGAGCACCATTGGCCTCAAGAGCTTTCATTCGGAGTGGGCTGCTTCTGAACAGAGAGCTGAATAGCTTTGGAGTACAGCAATTGAGGGGTCAATAATTCATGCAAAGCGAATGCACACTTAGCTTCCACATAACCTGCACTTCAAAAAGAGAAAAAATAAAACACACACTCACCTTTATCCAACTTTCATTCCTCCCAATTTCTCACTTTCCTGGAAACTGATGAGAAGTACCTGGGTAATTTAAGCCTAATGACAAAGTAGGAAGTCATTACCCACTTTTATTGACTTGTCTTCTGTTTTATGGACTAATTGAAGGGATGATACATTGCTGCCAAAAGTCCTGTGCTCATCCCCCGGCAGCCCTGCCTCCTCCTCCCTAGGATTTGCTGCCTTTGCTGTAAGAGACCAATCTCTGAACTCAGAGATACGACACATAGAACCATTTCTGGCTCGGCCACTTGTGCACTGTAACTTTCTCTGCCTCACTTTCCTCACATATGAAATGTGTGTAGTAATTTCTACCCCGACTGCTTCATAGATTAGTGAGATTTAAGTGCATTCATGTATGAGTCATTTGAACAAAAGATATAAATACAAACAGGAAAATGTGCAAAGTACATTTGTGCATCAAATTTGTATTATTATTATTACTATAGATTTTTTGAAAGAAAAATACATCCTGCTCAATGTTAAATTTCCTTGATACTTTAAATTCAAAGTCTAGATTTTAAGTACAAGTAAATAGATAAGCAGCCGACAGTCTTTCAGGCATTACTTTCTTCTGGTCATTCTGACTTCCGTTTGAGTGCCAAAGTTCCAGTTGATCACCTCTTCCCTCTTGATAGCCTATTGATTTTTGTTTCCTTTTGTTTATATCCCATTTCTACTGCCACTACCTCAATTTGAAACTTGTTTTCCGGAGGTCTTTTCTGTTTCCTCTCTCCCCTGGGCTGATGATGATGACTTTCTACTGTCTAGAGAAAACTCCAAAATCCCTTAGCTTTCTAGAGTGTGGACTTATTAAGACAGTTCTGCTCTATATTTCCAGTTTCCACAAAGAAAGCCCTGTCCCAGAAATCTGATAGTCTCATTATTCCTAGAAAATAGCTGCTGCTTTTTCACCTAAGTTCCTTCGCTCACATTAGTTCCATTGGCTGCCATGCTTTGCCATTCTCTATTTAAAATCTTTCGTCTTCCACTTGCTCCCTTTCTACATCACCTCACCTGTGAGTGACTTCTTGCTTACTGAACTGTATCAACCTTATACTGCCATATGTGTTAATGTTTTTCAGAAACCAGGGAACATATTTCAGAGACCTCTGTGTCCACTATGCCAGCAAAGTGACTGGCACAGTCTGTTGTTTAATTAATAGCTGTTGATGGAATTAATTTTCTTATCTAACCTGGAATCTCTCCAGTTTTTTAAAACAAAACAAATAAAATAATTTGCTTTAAAATACGTAAGGTGCAGCATAGCCAATTCATTTTTATTTTTTTTATTGTATAATTTATATAAGATAAAATTTACCCTTTATATATATACAGCAGATTTTTAAAAATTCCTTAGTAGTATTCCATTGCATAGACATTCTAAATTTTGTTCATCAGTTAATAGATGTCTGGGTTATTTCCATTTTTCTGCCTATTATTAAGACAGCTGCTATGGATATTCGTATACATGTCTTCTCATGGAAATATGTTTTCACTTTTCTTGAGTAAATATCTGGGAGTGGAATTGTTGAGTGAGAAGGTAAGATTGTGTTTAACTTTATAAGAAATTGCCAATATGAATGTCAAGTGGGACTGCCATTTTTCTAGAAACTTTGGCAATGTATGAGGGTTCCAGTTGCTCCACAGCTTTTTCAACACTTGGCATTGTCAATCTTTTTAATCTTAGCCATTTTAGTGATAGTACAGTAAAACCTAAATGTGGTTTTAATTTGAATTTCTCTGATGATTAAGAAGTTTAGCCTCTTTTCCTGTGCTCATTTGTCTTCTTTATAACTTAAGTGAACCATCTGTTCAAATCTTTTGCCTTTTTCTATTTGTTGCTTGTCTTCTTACTATTGACTTTTAAGAGTTCTTTATTTATTCTATATGTGTATTTTTTCAAGTATTTAACCCTCCACTCTGTAGCTTCTATTTTCATTTTCTTAGCATTGTCTTTTGAAGAGCAGAATTTAATTTTGATAAGGTCAAATTATCATTTTGTTTCTCTTATGGTCTGCACTCTGAGTCCTAGCTAAGATGTCTTTGTCAAAGCCTAGGTCACAAGGGTTTTCTCTTATGTTTTCTTCTAGACTTATTTAGTTTTAGCCATTATATTTAGGCTATGATGTACTTGGAATTATAAGTATTATTTAATATAAGGGTTAAGGTTTATTTGTTGACATGTTTGCATATATGTCAGATTATTTGTTGAAAGGATAATTCTTTACCATTTTCCTAGCTCCTTTTGAAATTCAGTTGACATATATGTATTGGATTTATTTATGAACTCTCTATTTCAATGACCTATTGCTCTATCCTTACTTCTTCACTGTCTTGATTACTCTAACTTTATATTAAGTTTTGAAATCAGGTATTTAAATCCTCCAAACATGTTCTTTTTAAAAAATTTTTTGACTATTCCATGTGTTTTGCATTCTTATATACAATTTAGAAGCAGAGTTTCTTGATTTTTCCAAGAATCGGCTTGAGTTTTGACTGGGATTGGTTTGAATCTATAGACCAATTTTGAGAAAACTGACATTTTAACAACATTGACTCTCCTGACCCATGTACACGGTAGCCCTCCATTCATTTAAAACTTTAATATCTCTCAGCACTGTTTTATAGTTTCTAGTGAATAGGTTTTGCATATCTGTTGGTGAATTTATCCCTAAGTATTTCATAGTTTGGGATGCTATTGTAGGTGATATTTTCTTAATTTCAATCTCCTTATGTATTTCTTTAATGTTTCAGACAATTTTAAAATTTACTTTGTAACTTGCCTATGCATATGTTTTGTTTATCTCTTGATTTTTTATTTTTTATTTTTTCAAACAAATCAGCTTTATTGATACCTATTAATAATGCATACAATTCATCCAAAGTGGCATTTGGTATAATCACATAACTGTGCACTCATCACTTCAATCATTATTACAGAATGTTCATATTTTCAATAATAATAATAATAATAACAGAAAAATAAACAAGAAAACTCGTAACCTCCCAATCTCGCTATGCTTCCCCTGCTGTGCATAGCTGCTATTTCTGTCTATTCTTGCATATTTATTTATTTAGCAGTTTTATTGAGATATATCCACATACCATATAATCTATCCAAAGTGTATAATCAGTGGTTTATAGTATAATCACAATGTTGTGCACTCATCAACACAAAAATTTTTAGAAGAATTTCATTACTCCAAAAAGAAAAACTCCACACCCCTTAGCAGTCTTTCCCCAGCCCTACATAACCTCTAATTTCATCCTTATAAATTGATTTATATTTACATTTTATATAAATGGAATCATACAATATGTAATACTTTGTGTCTGGTTTCTTTCACTTAGCATAATTTTTGTTTGATATTAACATCTTGTAGTATTAACATACATTTATTCAGCTTCAAAGAAAAAACATCTTATATATGCAATTTTACCCATACACGTATTTCACATGCCGTTTTACTATACTATACAGTTTCATGCTACATTTGTTAGCTTTCTTTTTAGTCATATACATGACCTTAGACTTTCCCTTTAAACCACTTTCAAACCTGCATAATAGTACTGGTAGTTATAAGCATTATGTTGGGCTTTCATTTTTTCTATTCATTTCCAAAGGTTAACACACATCCTTTTTACCAATTCTGCTCAAGTTAAGCCTCAGCTTTCCATTCTCTAACCTCATTCTATTTTCTGGTGACCTGTATTCAAGTTATTAACTCCATGAGATTACACAATATATTTAGTTGTAGGAGCACAATCATGCAGTATTTGTCCTTTTGTGTCTGGATTGCTTTGCTCAACATAATGTCCTCCTGGTTCATCCATGTTGTCATATGCTTTATTACTTCATTTCTTCTTACAGCTGTATAATAGTCCATCGAGTGACTACACCACAGTTTTTTATGCATTCATTTGTTCATGGACACCTGGGTTGTCTGCAACTTTTAGCAACTGTGAATAATGCTGCTATGAACATTGGTGTTCAGATGTCTATTCGTGTCACTGCTCTCAATTCTGGGTATATACCTAGTAGTGGCATTGCTGGGTCGTGTGGAAAATCTATCTTCAACTTCCTTAGGAACTGCCAAACAGTCCTCCATAGTGGCGGTACCATTCTACATTCCCACCAACACTTAATAAACATTCTTACCTCTCCACATTCTCTCAAATATTTACAGTTTTCCAAATTTTTAATAGTGGCCAGTCCAATAGGTGTGAGATGATATCATATTTTAGTTTTGATTTGCATTTCCCTAATTGCTAGTAATGTTGAACATTTTTTTCATGTGTTTCTTTGCCATTTGTATTTCTTCTTTGGACAATTGTCTTTTCAAATCTTTTGCCCATTTTTAAATCAGGTAGTTTGTCTTTTTATTGTTGAGTTGTATGATCTCTTTATATATCATGGATATTAAACCCTTATCAGATATGTGATTGCCAAATATTTTCTCCAAATAAGTCGGATGCCTATTCACCTTTGTGACAAAGTCCTTTGAGGTGCAAAAGCATTTAATTTTGAGGAGGTCCCATTTATCTTTTTTTTTTTTTTTCTTTTCTTGCTTGTGCTTTGGGTATAAGGTTTAAGAAACTACTGCCTACCACAAGATTTTGAAGATATTTTCCTACATTTTCTTCTAGGAGTTTTAAGGTTGTCACTTTTATATTTAGGTCCTTGATTCATTTTGAGTTAATTTTTGTTTAAGGTATGAGATAAGGGTCCTCTTTGTTTCTTTTGGATATGGATATCTAGTTCTCCCAGCGCCATTTGTTGAATAGACTGTTCTAGCCCAGCTGGAAGGGCATACCAGCCTTGTCAAAAATCATATGACTCTAGACATGAAGGTCTATTTCTGAGTTCTTGATTTAGTTCCCTTGGTCAATCTTTCTGTCATTATGCCAGTACCATGCTGTTTTTACCACTGTAGCTAAGTAATATGCTTTAAATTCAGGAAGTGAGAGTCCTGCAACTTTGTTCTTCCTTTTTAAGAACATTTGTGGCTATTTGGAGCCCCTTACCCTTCCAAATAAATTTGATTATTGGCTTTTCCATTTCTGCAAAAAAAGGCAGTTGGGATTTTTTATTGGGATTGAGTTGCATCTGTAAATCAGTTGGGTAGAATTGACATCTTAACAATATTTAGTCTTCCAGTTCGTGAACACAGTATGTCCTTCCAATTATTTAAGTCTTCTTTGGTTTCTTTTAGCAATGTTTTGTAGTTTTCTGAATACCGGTCCTCTATGTCCTTGGTTAAGTTTCTTCCTAAATATTTGATTTTTTTAGTCTCTATTAAAAATGGATTTTTTTTTTCTGATTTCCTCTTCAGATTGCACATCAGTAGTGTTAGAAATGCTATTGATTTTTGCATATTAATCTTGTATTCTGCCACTTTGCTGAACTCATCTATTAATTCTAGTAGCTTTGTTGTGGAATTTTTGGGATTTTCTAGGTATAGGATCATATCAATGAATAGTGAAAGTTTTACTTCTTCCTGTCCTATTTGGGTGCCTTTTATTTCTTTATCTAACCTAATTGCTCTAGCTAGAACTTCTACAACAATACTGAATAACAATAGTGACAGCAGGCCTCCTTGTATTTTTCCTGATCTCGGTGGGAAAGCTTTCAGTCCTTCACCATTGAGTACGATGCTAACTGTGGGTTTTTCATATATGCACTTTACCATATTGAAAAAGCTTCCTTCTCTTCCTATTTTTTGGAGTGTTTTTATCAAGAAAGGGTGCTGTATTTTGTCAAATGTCTTTTCTGCATCAATCGAGAGGAGCATGTGATTTTTCTTTTTCAATTCATCAATGTGATTTACTACACTAATTGATTTTCTTGTGTTGAACCACCCTTGCATATCTGGGATAAAACCCATTTGATCGTGGTGTATAATTCTTTTAATGTGCTTTTGGATTTTTTGCAAAAATTTTGTTGAGGATTTTTGTATCTATATTCATTGGAGATATTGGTCTGTAATTTTCTTTTTTCATAGTATCTTTATCTGGTTTTGGTATTAGGGTGATTTTGGCTTCATAGAATGAGTTTGGTAGCATTCTTTCCTGTTCAGTTTTTCAGAAGAGGTTGAGCAAGGTTGGTATTAGATCATGTTTGAATAATTGGTAGAATTTACCTCTGAAGGTAATTCATAATTACCAGGTAATTATAATTCCAGGTCTTTCATCTTTGAGGGGTTTTTCATGATTTTTCAGTCTTTTCACTTGTGATTGGTTTATTGAGATCTATTTCTTCTTGGGTCAGTGTAGGTCTTTTGTGTGTTTCAGGAATTTGTCCTATCTGTCTACATTATCTAGTTTTTTTGGCATACAATTGTTCAGAGTATCCTCTTATGATCTTTCTTATTTCTGCAGAATCCGTGTGATGACCCCCACTCATTTCTGATTTCATTTATTTGCATCTTCTCTCTTTTTATTTTTCTTTGTCAGTCTAGCTAAAGGTTTGTCAAGTTTGTTGATCTTCTCAAAGAACCCACTTTTAGTTTTGTTCATTCTATTGGGTTTGTGTGTGTGTGTGCGTGTGTGTATGTGTGTGTTTTCTCAATTTCATTTATTTCTGCTCTGATTTTTACTATTTTTTTGCTTTGGCTTGGTTTGGGATTAGTTTGTTGTTCTAATTTTAGTTCCTCCAGGTATGCAGTTAGATCTTCAATTTTTCTTCAATTTTAACTGTTTTTTTTTAGTTAAACTTTGATCTATAAATTTCTCTTTCAGCACTGCCTTTATGGTGTCCCAAAGGTTTGATATGGTTGTGTTCTCATTTTATACAAATTAAGATATTTGCTGAATTCTCTTGCAATTACTTCTTTGACCCACTGATTATTTAAGAGTGTGTTGTTTAATCTCCATGTATGAATTTTCTCTTTTCCCATCCATTATTGATGGTCAGCTTCATTCTGTTATTATCAGAAAAAGTGTTTTGTATAATTTCAATCTTTTTTATTTTTATTTTTTAATTTTTTAAACAATTTATTGAGGTATATTATTCATACATGAACATACATAAACTATAAGTGTTCAATAAACATTGTGAACTTACAAAACAAACATGCATAACATCATACTGGGCTCCCACACATCACCCCCCCACAAACACCCTGCATTGTTGTGAAACATTTGTTAACAAATCATGAAAGAGCATCGTCGAAGTATCACTACTAACTATAGTCCACGTCTTCCTCCCCTATACATTTTTTAAAGGATTTATTTATTTATTTACTTTTATCCATTTTACCCCCCACCCCCCTCCATTTTTGCTGTTTCTGTATCCACTTGCTGGGCGATTCTGTGTCCATTTCCTGCCCTCTCTTCTCTTCCTTCGCCTCCTGTTTTCACTGGGATTCGATCCTTGGAATCTCTGATGTGGGAGAGAGGAGTCCTACCACCTGCACCACCTTAGTTCCTGGTTTTTCGGTGCGTCTGGTCTTGGCTCTCCCTTGTGTCACTCTCCTGTTATGTCATCATCTTGCTGCGTTGCACACGGGGCCTGGCGGCTCACCCGCTCGCGGGCCTGGCAGGTCACCCATGAGCGGAGCCTGATGGCCCACGCACCTTCTATATTTTTCTTTTTTTTTACTGGGAGGTCCCGGGGATCGAACCCAGGTCCCTCCATATGGGAGACAGACACCCAACCATTTGAGGCACATCTGTCCTCCTGTTATATCTCTTAAGGTTGACCAAAGATACCTAGAGTTACAGTCATTTCCCACACAAGATGGTCATTTAATAAATCAGGCTTAGTTTATCACCAGCATTCCAAAAACCAGACCTAGGGAGAAAAGCTAGGTCTGGGGACACATGCATGGTTTCTAATATAGAGAATGTTTAGCCTACCCTGATGATCACAATTCAGGACAGCGAGAATATTCACAGTCAAACTTTTTAAATTTATTGAGACTTGTCTTGTGACCCAGCATGTGTTCTATGTTGGAGAAGGATCCATGAGCACTTGAAAAGGTGTATATCCTGCTGCTTTGGAGTGCAATGCTCTATAGATGTCTGTTCTAGTTTATTTATCATATTATATATGCTCTCTCTTTTTAAATTTATCCTCTGTCCAGATGTCCTAACTAATACTGAGAGTGGTGTATTGAAGTCTCTAACTATTATTGTAGAGACATCTGTTTCTCCCCTCAGCTTTGCCAGTGTGTGCCTCACGTATCTTGGGGTGCTCAGGTCAGGTGCATAAACATTTAGTACAGTTATTTCTTCTTGGTGACTTCCCCTTTTATTAATATATAATGACCTTCTTCATCCTTTATAACAGTTTTGCATTTAAAATCTATTTTGTCTGATATTAGTAACACTACTCCAACTCTTTTTTTTTTTGGTTACTATTTCCATGGAATATCTTTTTCCAACCTTTCACTTTTAACCCGGTAGTATCCTTACATATGAGGTAAGTCTCTCATAGACAACATATAGATGGCTCATATTTTTTTATCCATTCTATCAGTCTATGTCTTTTGATTGAGGAGTTCAATCCATTAACATTCAATGTTATTACTCTAATGGCATTATTTACTTCATCCATTTTGTCCTTTGGCTTTCTGTTGTCATATCATACTATTGTTTGTCTTTTTGGCCTTTAATTTACCCTTCCTAATAATCTTCATTTCTACACTCTTCTCTAAGTCTCTCATCCTTGTTTTTTCCTTTCAGGCTGCAGCACTCCCTTTAGTATCTCTTGTAATTCTGGTCTTTTGGTAGCATAGTCTATTAGTTTTGTTTGTCTGTTAAGACTTTGAACTTACCCTCATTTTAAAAAATATTTTTTATTGAAATATATCATTCATACATGAACATGCATAAACAGTAAATGTATAGTAAAGATTGTGAACTTACAAAATAAACATACATAACACCATATAGGAGTCTCATTCATCACCCCTCCACCAACACCTTGCATTTTTGTGAAACATTTGTTACAAAATATGCAAGAGCATCATCAAAATATTACTACTAACTATAGTCCCTATCTTACATTTGGTGTACTTTCCCCCAACCCACCCTATTTTTTAAAAATATTTTTTTATTACAGAGGTTGTGAACTTGCAAAAACAATCATACACATGTATAGAATTCCCACACAACACCCCTTCACCAACACACCACACTGTGGTAGAACATTTGTTACAGATTATGAGATAATATCATCAAACTATTACCACCAACCATGGTCCATAGCATACATTTGGCACACTTTTCCCATACACCTCCATTATCACCACAGTACATCTTTGACATTGATACAAGAATATTACAGTATTGCTGTTAACCGCAGTCTATAAGTCACACCAATTGTAGTTTTCCCATGCTTCTCAACATACCCACCACCCTGGAATAGTGATGTACATCTGCTCTATCTCACAGAAGGACACTCTTGCATTTGTACCCTCAACCACAATTCTCATCCACCTCTGGGTTCACTGTGTTATTCACTCCCTAGATTATTCTTTAGCTTTCTTTCAATTGACATTTACTTCCCCAGACTACCCTTTTCAGCCACAATCCCATTATAAACCAGTTGCTACTCACTATAATGTGTTACCATCATCTCTATCCATTTCCACAATTTTACGGTCAAGTTAATTAAAACTTTTACATGCATTAAGCATCAGTAGTTCTTCTCAACCCTCCTATCTCCTAATAACCTATACTCTAGGTTTATACTCCATCTGTTTATTCTTCGTATTTAGTTCATGTTAATGAGACCATGTAATATTTGTCCTTTTGTGTCTTGCTTACTTTGCTCACATAATGTCTTCAAGATTCATCCATATTATCAAATGTGTCCCAATTTAATTTCTTCTTACTGCAACATAGTATTCTGTCGTATGTATATTCCACATTTTGTTTATCCATTCTTTGGTTGGTGGACACTTGGGTTGTTTCCATCTTTTGGCAATTGTGAATAATGCTGCTATGAACATCAGTTGCAGATGTCTGTTTGTGTCATAGTTTTTAGTTCTTCTGGATATATTCCTAGTAGAAGAATTGTTGGATCATATGGCAGTTCTATATTTAGCTTCCTGAGGAACCCCCAAACTGTCTTCCACAGAGGCTGCACCATTTTACAATCCCACCCACAGTGAAATAGTGTTCCTATTTCTGCACATGCTCCCCAGCACTTATTGTTGTCTGTTTTTTAAATAATAGCCATTCTTTGTGGTGTTAGATGATATCTCATTGTTGTTTTGATTTGCATTTCCCTAATACCTAGTGATATGGAACATTTTTTCATGTGTTTTTTGGCCATTTTTATTTCCTCTTTAGAGAAATGTCTATTTAAATCTTTTGCTCATTTTTTAATTGGATTGCCTGCTCTTTTATTGTTGAATTGTATGATCTCTTTATATAGAATGGAAATCAAACCCTTATTGGATATATGGTTTCCAAATATTTTCTCCCATTGAGTGGGCTGCCTTGTCACCTTCTTGATGAAGTCCTTTGAATCACAGAACTGTTTAAGCTTGAGGAGGTCCCATTTATCCATGTTTTCTTTCGTTGCTCATGCTTTTGATGTAAGGTTTAAGAATCCACCATCTACCACCAGGTCTTGAAGATATTTCCCTACATTTTCTTCTAGGAGCTTTATGGTACTTACTTTTGTATTTAGGTCTTTGATCTATTTTGAGTTAATTTTTGTATAAGGTGTGAGATAGAGGTCATCTTTCTTTCTTTTGGCTATGAGTATCCAGTTTTCCCAGCACCATTTGTTGAATAGACTGTTCTCTCTCAGCTGGGTGGGTTTGACAGGCTTGTCAAAAATCAATTGGCCATAGATGTAAGGGTCTGTTTCTGAACCATCAATTTGGTTCCATTGGTCTATGTGTCTATCTTTATGCCAATACCATGCTGTTTTTACCACTGTAGCTAGGTAATATGATTTAAAGTCTGGAAGTGAGAGTCCTCCATCTTCACTTTTCCTTTTTAAGATGTTTCTGGCTATCCGGGGCTTCTTACCCTTCCAGATAAATTTGATAGTTGTGTTTTCCATTTGTTTAAAAAATGGTTGTAGAATTTTTATTGGGATTGCATTGAATCTGTATATCAATTTGGGTAGAATTGACATCTTAATGATATTTAGTCTTCTAATCCATGAACATGGAATGTTCTTCCAATTATTTAGGTCTTTTTAAATTTATTTTAGCAATGCACTATAGTTTTCTGAATACCAGTGCTTTACATCCTTGGTTAAATTTATTCCTAAATATTTGATTCTTTTAGTTGCTATTGTAAATGGAATTTTTTTCCTGACATCCTCCTCAGATTGCACATTACTAGTGTATAGAAAGACCTCTGATTTTTGCATATGGATCTTGTATCCTGACACTCTACTGAAATAGTTTATTAGCTCTAGCAGCTTTGTTGTAGATTTTTCAGGACTTTCTAGATATAGGTTCATATCATATGTGAATAATGCAAGTTTTACTTTTTCCTTTCTGATTGGATGCCTTTTATTTCTTTTTCTTGCCTAATTGCTCTAGCTATAATCTAGCACTATATTGAACAACCGTGGTGGCAATGGGCATTCTTGTCTTGTCCATGAACTCAATGGGAAATCTTTCAGTCTTTCACCATTGAGTACAATGTTAGCTGTGGGTTTTTCATATATGGCCTTTATCATGTTGAGAAAGTTTCCTTCAATTCCTATCTTTTGTAGTATTTTTATCAAGAAAGGATGCTGTATTTTGTCAAATGCCTTTTCTGTGTCAATCGATAAGAACGTGTGATTTTTCTTCTTTGATTTATTAATGTGGTGTATTATGCTGATTGGTTTTCTTGTGTTGAACCACCCTTGCATGCCTGGTATAAAACCCACTTGATCATGAAGAATAATTCTTTTAACGTGTTGTTGGAGTCTATTAGCATGTATTTTGTTGAGGATTTTTGCATTTGTAGTCATTAGAGAAATGGGTCTGTAATTTTCTTTTTTCGTAATATCTTTATCTGGCTTTGTTATTAGGATGATATTGGCTTCATAGAATAAGTTTTGTAGCGTTCCTTCTTGTTCAATTTTTTGGAAAAGCTTGAGAAAGATTGATATTAAATCTTCTTTGAATGCTTGGTAGAACTCACCTGTGAAACTGTCTGGTCTTGGGCTTTTCATTTTGGGGAACTGTTTGATGATTGTTTCAATCTCTTTGCTTGTGATTGGTTTGTTGAGGTCATCTATTTCTTCTAGGGTCAGTGTAGGTTGTATGTGTGTTCTGAGGAATTTTTCCATTTTGTCTACATTTTCTAGTTTTTTGGCATAAATTTGTTCATAGTATTTTCTTATGATCTCTCTTATTTCTGTGAGGTCAGTAGTAATGTTCCCAATCTCATTTTTTATTTCATTTATTTGCGTCTTCCCCCTTTTTTTCTTAGTTAGTCTAGCTAAGGGTTTGTCAACTTTGTTAATCTTCTCAAAGAACCAACTTTTGGTGTTTTAAAATTCTCTCTATTGTTTTTTGTTCTCAATTTCATTTATTTCTGCCCTGATCTTTGTTATTTCATTGCTTCTACTTGCTTTGGGATTAGTTTGCTGTTCTTTTTCTAATTCCTCCAGCTGTGTAGTTAGGTCATTGATTTTAGCTCTTTCTTCTTTTTTAATGTAAGCATTGAGGGCTATAAATTTTCCTCTCAACACTGCCTTTGCTGCATCCCATAGTTTCTGATATGTTGTATTCTCATTTTCATTCATCTTGAAATATTTACTGATTTCTCTTGAAACTTATTTTTTGATCCACTGATTATTTAAGAGTGTGTTGTTTAATCTCCATATATATGTGAATTTTCTCTTTTTCTGCCCCTTGTTGATTTCCAACTTTATTCCATTATGATCAAAGAAAGTACTTTGTATAATTTCAATTTTGCTGAATTTATTGAGATCTGTTTTGTGACCCAACATATGGTCTATGCTGGAGAAAGATCCATGAGCACTTGAAAGGAATGTATATCCTGCTCTTTTGGGGTGCAATGTTCTGTATATGTATATTAGGTTTAGACCATTTATCATATTATTCAAGCTCTCTGTTTCTTTATTGATACTCTGCCCAGATGTTCTATCCAATACTGAAGTGGTGTATTGAAGTCTCCAACTATTTTTGTAGAGATATCTATTTCTCCCTTCATTTTTGCTAGTGTTTGCCTCATGTATTTTGGGGCATCCTGGTTAGGTGGATATATGTTTATGTTTTCTTCCTGGTAAATCATCCCTTTTATTAATATATAATGTTCTTCCTTGTTTCTAGTAACAGTTTTTCCTTTTAAAGTCTGTATCATTTGATATAAGTATAGCTACCCTAGCTTTTTTTTTTTTTTTTTTGGTTACTACATGCATGGAATATCTTTTCCCAACCTTTCACTTTCAATCTATTGGTATCCTTGGGTCTAAGATGAGTCTCTTGCAGACAGCATATAGATGGCTCATATTTTCTTATCCATTCTGCCAGTCTGTGTCTTTTGATTGGGGAGTTTAATCCATTAACATTCAATGTAATTACTCTAAAGACAGTTCTTATTTCATCCATTTTGATCTTTGTGTTTTATCTGTCATTTTATTTTTGACATTTTTAGTTACTGTTACTGATACGGCCATCATTTCTAGATTCTTTTCCAAGCCCCTCTCTCCTGTCTTTTCTTTTCAGGCTGTAACACTCCCTTTAGTATTTCCTGCAAAGCCTGTCTTTATGTTATAAACTCTCTCAGTTTCTGTTTATCTGTGAATATTCTAAACTGGCCCTCATTTTTGAAAGATAATCTTGCCAGATATAAAATTCTTGGCTGGCAGTTTTTCTCTTGCAGTATCTTAAATATATCTTACCACTGTCTTCTTGCCTCCATTATTTCTGGTGAGAAATCAGAATTTAATCTTATTGGGTAACCCTTATATGTTATGCATTGCTTTTCTCTTGCTGTTCTCAGAATTCTCCCTTTTTCTTTGGCATTTGACATTCTGATTAGTATGTGTCTCAGAGGAGGTCTATTCAGATTTATTCAAATGGGAGTACGTTGTGCTTTTTGGACACGGATATCTATGTCCTTCAATATTGTTGGGAAAATTTCCACCATTACTTCTTCAAATATTCCTTCTGCCCCCTTTTCCTTCTCTTCACCTTCTGGAACATCCATGACATGTATATTTGCATATCTCTTTCTGTCATTTAATTCCCTGAAACCTGTTCAATTTTTTTCCATTCTTTTCTTCATCTGTTCTTTTGTATGTTCACTTTCAGAGGCCATGTCTTTGAGCTCACCAATCCTTTCTTCTGCTTCCTCAAATTTGCTCTTATATGCCTCCAATGTATTTTTAATTTCATTTATTGCACCTTTCATTCCCATAAGGTCTGCTATTTTTCTGTGTATGCTTTCAAATTCTTTTTGTGCTCCCCCAGTGTCTTCTTAATATCCTTAATCTCTTTAGCTATCTCATTAATTTATTAAGGAGATTTGTTTGAACATCTATGATTAGTTGTCACAACTCCTCTATGTCATCTGCAGGTTTATCTTGTTCCATTAACTGGACCATACCTTCCAGTTTCTTGGTATGGATTGTAATTTTTGTTGGTGTTTTCACATCTCGCTTGCTAGATGTATTTATTCTGGGTGCAGTTTCACTCTTTAGTTTAGGGCTTTCTTGCTTTTTCTCATTGTGTAGTAGGAGTTGAGGATGTAGTTGGTGCTGTAAGCTATGGAGGCTGAACCTGCCCATGTTGCCCCAGGAATGGATGAAACTTCTCCCACCTTTCTCCCTGTCAGGGGTAAGGACAGAACTGCAGCCATGTATAATAATCCAAGTTTGGCAGGACAAGACTATAGCTGCCAAAGAGAGACTGAAGCTTCACACACCTTCCTCCCCTACCTTGGGTGGGGATGGAGCTGCAGTTGTGGGCAGCAATCTATGCCATGTGGGTCCAAAATGACCACAATTGCCCAGGTAAACAGGTTGGATCCTCTGGAGTGCACAAAAATCTAATCTAATATGTGTGGGCCGAATGCATCTGCAGTTGCCCTGAGAGGCTGATGGAGTACTGTCCCTTCCTGTCCTTTAGGGGATGGGAACAGAACCACCAATGCCCAACAGTTAAGTCCCTTTAGGCTGAAAGTACCCTCCATTCCCCAGAGCGGCTGAGGAAGCACCAGCCCCTTCCTATCCTATTGGGTTTTGGGGGTGGTTCTATGGGTGCCCAACAGTTCAGCTCTTTTAGGCCCAGAATACCTGCCGTTGCCCAGAGAGGCTGAGGAAACACCGACCCCTCCTATCCTATTAGGACATGGGGTTGCATCCATGGATACCCAACAGATCAGTCCCTGTAGACCGAAAGTACCCACCATTGTCTAGAGAGGCTGTGGAGACACCAGACCTCTCCTATCCTATTGGGGGTGGGGGTAGATCCATAGGCATCCAACAGTCCAGTCCATGCAGGCTGAAAGTGCCAGCCAAATCCTGGGAAGCCTGTGGAAACACCAGCCCCTTCCTTTCCTATTGGGGAATGAGGGTGATTCCACAAGTACCCCCCAGTCCAGGCTGTGTGGTCCAAAAGCACCTGCAGTTACCCAGAGATGCTAGGCAAGCACAGTCTGTCTCTTGTCCTATTAGGGATGGGGGTGGAACCACAGGTGCCCAATGGTTGGGTTTGTGCAGGCCAAAAGTACCTGCAGTTGCCCTGAGAGGCTGAGGGAACACCAGCCCCCTCTTATCCTATGGGGGAGGGCAGAGGTGGAGATGGACTTGAGGGCACTCAACAAACCAGTTGGTATGGGCTGAAAACTCATGCTGTTGTCCAGAGAGGCTGAGGATACCCAGCACCTCTCCTATCCTATTGGGGTACAGGGATGCAGCTCCAGGTGGCGGACTATTCAGTCTTTGCCAGTGGAGAGCACTTGCAGTTGTCTGGAGAGCCTGGTGCAGGTCCTACCAGCTTCCTCTCTGCTGGAGGTCGGGCTGGAGCCTAGGCTACGGCTGCAATCTGACTTTGGTGGAAAAAAGCCAGTCCCTAACTTCACTGGATTTTCAGTCAGCTAGGCTTTCCCTCATGCCGGGGGTGGAGCCAAAATGTTGGCTACTGGACTCTTTCCAACTTGGACAGGCTCAAACCCTAGCTGTTTCTAGGATTATGCTTTAGCCAGCTGAATCCACTAATAAGTAGCTGAGGTCAGTAGACAACTGTCTCTTCCTCCACCATTTGTGGGAAATGGAGCTTCTACCTCCAGCCATGGAATGGGTCCTGAGGTGGCTTGCACTGTTAGAGTAGGAAGGGTACCTGACTCTGCAGTGTGGTATGCAGTTTCCCAGAGAGGTGGTGCAGGTCCCTCCAGCTTCCTCCCTGCTGGGAAGGTGGGGCTGGGGTTTAGGCTAGACTTGCAATCTGATCTGGGTGGAAAGAAGCTGGTCCCTACCAACACTGTGATTTTCAGTCAGCCCTGCTTCCCCTCATGCCAGGGGCTGAGTCAAAATGGTGGCTACCAGCCTCTTTCTGACCCAGACAGGCTCTAAGTTTAGCTGTTCCTAGGGTTCTATTTTAGCCCACAGAATTTGCTAATCAATAACTGAAGTTGGTGCCACACTATGTCTTCTTCCCTTGTTTTTTGGGAAATGGACTTTCCAACTCCAGCCGAAGAATAGCTCCCGAGGTGGCTTGCACCACAGGCACCAACCTCCATGGCATGGAGAGCTCTACTCATGAATCCTCTCTGCAGATGGGCAATCTCCTCCTTCCATACTTCCAAGGATGTTGCAGGATACTCTTCTGGTCTCCTGAGGCCCTCAAACAGGTGCTTTAAATAGCTCTGGGTGATTAGTAACTGCCCTGTAGCACAAGCTGACTGCAGGAGCTCCTTACTCTGATGCCATCTTGGCTTCCTCTCACCCTCATTTTTGAAAGACAGTTTTGCTGGATACAGAATATTTGGGGAGAGTGGATATGGCTCAAGAGGTTGAGCAACTGCTTTCTACATGGGAGGTCCTGGGTTCGGTCCCTGGTGCCTCCTAAAAACAAACAAACAACAAGCAAACAAATGAAAAAACCAACTCAGGGGAGCTGATGTGGTTCAGTGGTTGAGCGCTGGCTTCCTACATACGAGGTTCAGTGTTCAATCCCCATTTCTGGTAACTAAAAAAAAAAAAATTCTTGGCTCACAGTTTTTCTCTTTCAGTACCTTAACTACATCATACACTTTTTTTTTTCCTCCTCCATGGTTTCTGATGAGAGATCAGCACTTAATCTAATTGAGGTTCTCTTGTATGTGATGCTTTGCTTTCTCTTGCTGCTTTCGAAATCCTCTCTTTATCTCTGATATTTGTCATTCTGTATAGTAGCTGTCTCAGGGTAGGTCTACTAGGATTTATTCTGTTTGGGATACATTGTCCTTCTTGGATATTGATATTTATGTCTTTCTTAAGGGTTGGGAAGTTTTCGGTCATTATTTCCTCAAATATTGTGCCTTTTCCATTCTCTTCTCCTTCTGGGACACCAATAACACATGTGTTTGTGTGTTTCATGTTGTCATTCAATTCCCTGAGGCCCTGTTCCATTTTTTTCCATTCTTTTCTCTTTCTCTTCTCATGTATTTTCCAGTTCAGATATTCTGTCTTTGAAATCACCAATTCTATCTTCAAGCAATTAAAATCTTCTCTTATGTGCTTCTAATGTATTTTTTTTTTTATCTCATCCATTGTGCCCTTCATTCCCATAAGGTCTGTTACTTTTCTTTGCAAGCTTTCCAATTGTTCTTTATGCTCACTCAGTGTCTTCTTAATATCTTTTATCTCTTTGCTCACATTTTCTTTCAATTCTTTGAATTGATTTAGGAGATTTGTGTGATTATCATTGATTAATTGTCTTAAATCCTGTACCTGTTCAGGATATTTGTTTTTTTCCTTTGATTGAGCCATCTCTTCCTGTTTCCTAGTATGGCTTGTAATTTTTTGCTGCTGTCTAGGCATCTGAATATGTTGGTGAATTTACTCTGATGGCCAATTTCTCTTTCTTGCCTATTTTTTTTCCAGCTCCTCTTTGATATTTGTTTCAACTTATTTTAAGCCTTTTAAATTGCCCAGCCTAAGTTATCAAAATTGGACCAGAGACTCACTAATGGGGCACAGATTTTCTTCTGGGAGTTAGGGTACAGAGAGAACCAAAAGCAGTTTTTGTCCATGCAATTTCCAGATGAGCTGATAGCGCTCATCAGTGCACCTTTCCATGGAGGTGTTTCAATCTCTGTTTTCCTATGATTTGGTCTGGCCAGAGCAAAGATTGAAACAGGCTCTGCAGGCATAATTCACTGAAGAAAAGTCCGCCCCCCATCCCAACCCTCCCTCCTTGTTCTCTTTTAACAGCTGACAGAAAGGATGATGTCTGTTCCCCTTTCTGTCAGCTTCAGTGATCCAGGGTTTTACCCCAGCTTAATAACTTGGGCATGGGGAAAGGGAGCCCTTCCCAGCTACCGCAGGGTTTGGTAACTCATGTTTGTTGGTTTGGGTTCTTCATCTCTCTGTCCCTCACCCTCCTGGGAGTTGTGTAGCACTGTCCTGGTCTTTTGACCCCCAAAGCAGGTCCTTCAGACAGCTTTTTACTCTTTCTCCATTTTTTTTTTTTGAGAGTTGAGCCCTGCCTGCCTAGTCCAATGCCATCTTCCCACAATTCCCCCATGCATCTTCTTTTGTGTTTTTATATCATGCATAGATATTAAATTTTGTCAGATACTTTTCTGACATCCATTGAAATGGTTATTTGTCTTTTCTATTTTAATCTGTCCATAAGTAAAATTGTATTGATTGAATTTCAATGGTAAAACAATCTTACATTCCTGGAATAAACTCCACCTAGTCATGATATAACATTCTTTTATATATTGATGAATTCAAGTTGTTAAAGGTTTTTCAGATATTTTAGATATATATATGTTCATGAGGGATTTTTTTTTGTATTTTCTTTTATGGTAATATTATTACTTGATTTTGCTATCACAATAATGCTGGCTCCATAAAAATGAGTTTGGATGTTTTTCCTCCTTTTCAATTTTGTGGAATGGCTCACGACAAATTGCTATAATTTCTTCTTTATATGTTTGACAATTCTTCCATGAAGTTCTCTGTGACTAGAGTTTTCATTATAGGATGATTTCTCACTAGGAATTCTATTTCTTTAATAGATATAGGATTATTCATGTTATCTCTTTCTTCTTGAGTTAGTTTTGTTAGTTTGCTTATTTTGAGGACTTTGTCAATTTTTTCTATGTTATTGAATTTATTAGCAAAGTATTTTATATTATAAAATATAATTTTATAATATATATATTATATTATTATTATTTTATTGCCTGTAGTATATATAAGGTTGTACCCTCTTTCATTTTTGATAGTTGAAAATTGTTTCTTTTTTCTTTTTTCCTTGATCATTCTGTATAGAACATGATCACTTTTGTTGATTTTTCTAAAGAACCAGGCTTTGGTTCCAACCATTTTCTCTATTGCTGTTCCATTTTCTATTTAATTCATTATTGTTACTATCTTTAATATTTCCTTCATTCTAATTATTTTGTGTTTTAATTTGCTCTTCTAGTTTTAGTTTCTTAGCATGGAAAATTTTGCCATTAATTTTCAAATATAAGCATATAATGTGATACATACATCTAAGCACTGCTTTAGTTGCATCCCACAAATTTTAATAAGTTTTGTTTTTAAAATTTTAAGCTTAAAACATTTCCTAATTTCCCTTGTGATTTCTTCTTTGACACATGATTATTTAACAATGTGTTGTTAAATTTCCTAATATTTTGTGATTTTTTTCAGGTATCTTTTTTTCTCATTGATTTTTAGTTTAAATCTGTTGTTTTCATAAAACCCATTTTCTAAGATGTTTAATCCTTTTTCCATTTGTTGAGATCTGATTTATGACTGAGAATATGTCCTGTCTTGTGAATGTTCCATGTGCACTTGAAAATAATGCACATTCTGTTGCTGTTGATTCAGTATTCTATTTATGTCAATTAGGTCAAGTTGGTTGATAGGGTTGTATAAATATTCCATATCCTTACTAATTTTTTTACTTGTTGTTCTATCAATTACTCTAAAAGACTGTAGAAATATCCACCTGTAATTAAGGATTTGCCTATTTCTCCTTGTAGTTTTACTAGTTTTTGTTTTATATATTATAAAACTCTCTTATTTGGAAATAAGTAATTTGGATTACATCTTTTAAATTAATTAACCACTTTATCATTATGCAACGTCCCTATTTATCTCTTGTAATAGTCACCATTGTGAAATCTATTTTGATATTTATATAACCACTTCTGCTTTCCTTTGCTTATTGTTTGTATAGTATACTTTTTAACATCATTTTTCATTTATATATTTTTCATTTTAAAAACAATTTATTGAGATATGTCATTCATACATGAACATACATAAACAATAAGTGTATAGTAATAGTTGTAAGCTTTCAAAACAAACATGCATAACATTGTACAGGGCTCCCATACATCACCCCACTACAAATACCTAACATTGTTGTGAAACATTTGGAACAAATGATGAAAGAACACCGTCAAACTCTTGCAAGTAACTATAGTACATATCTTACATTTAGTGTATTTTTCCTGTAACCCACCCTATTATTTTTTTTTTGTTAATGTATATAATTTATCTAAAGTGTACAATCAATGGCATTAGGTATAATCACCTAGTTGTGCATTCACCAATCAACCAATATTAGAGCATTTTCATTACTAGCCCCCCCCAAAAAGAAAGAAAAACAACAAACAACAAACCACTATCATTCCATGTTTTAGTGCTGCTAATTACAAATCCTATGGTGTGCTTTCACCATTTCTATTCATTTCCAAACATTTCCAAACAACTTTTTACCAGTTCTGCACAGATTAAGTCTCAGCTTTCCTTTCTCTAACCACATTCTTTCCTCTGGTGACTTATATTCTAGCTATTAACTCCTGGAGTTTGCTTGCTATAATAATAATGAGCTCACTATATTTATAATAGTGAAATCATACAATATTTGTCCTTTTGTGCCTGGCTTGCTTCACTCAACATAATATCATCCAGGTTCATCCACGATGTCATATGCTTCATGACTTCATTTCTTCTTACAGCTGAATATTCCATCATGTGTATATATCATGGTTTATTTATTCGTCAGTTGATGGACACTTAGTTTGTTTCCATTCTTTGACAATTGTGAATAATGTTGCTATGAACATCAGTGTGCAGATCTCTGTTCATGTCACTGCTCTCAGTTCTAAGTTTATACCTAGTAGTGGTATTGCTGGGTCACATGGTCTATCTATATCTAACTTCCTTAGGAACCACCAAACAGACTTCCACAGTGGCTGTACCATTCTACATTCCCACCTGCAGTGAATAAGCGTTCCTATCTTTCCACATCTCTACAACACTTGTAGTTTTCTGTTTTGTTAATAGTGGCCATTCCAGTAGGCATGACTTGATTGCTCATTGTAGCTTTGATTTGCGTTTCCTTAATAGCACCTGATGCTGAACATTTTTTCATGTGTTTTTTTTTTTTTTTGCCAGTTGTATTTCTTTTTTAGAAAACGTCCATTTTGGTCTTTTGCCCATTTTTTAATCAGTTCATTTGTCTTTTTTTTGTTGGATTGTAAGATCTCTTTATATATGATGGATATTAGACCATTGTTGAATATATAATAGCCCTGAATGC